>JASDQU010371539.1:65856-79418 GCA_032191745.1 Picea mariana
TCCAATATTGAATGAAGAAGATCCACAATGATTTGATGAACTGAAATGATGCTCTCAAGAATGATCCAATGAAGAGTTCTCCATACAATATTAGCCTTGAATTAACCTTATGTTCTTAATTAAACTTCATTAACCTTAACCTTTTCCATGAAAAATCCCTCTTTATATAAGGGAAAGAGAGATGGTTAAAGAGATTAGGATGATCCCAACAAATCAGAGAAGCGAGTAAGATACCAATCATATGGATGTCACCTCCCTTTCTAGAAGATCCCCTTCTAGAAATTTCGTGAAAATTCCCCTTTTCTTAGTCTTTTGACATCGTCGCACCCTAGCTGTAGAGAAACTTGCGAAGACATTGCAACCAAAATTTAGGGTAGGGGGTGACGATTAGGGATTGTCACACCTTTCAATGGTGCAGCCTGCGATGCCCTTACTTAGTAGGGTTTTTGAGAAGAGAAATTTAATCACTCTCCTCATGAAGAAAGGCTCTTTTTGGGAACATGAAAACATGTTTTCAATGGATCACTAGGGTGACCAAAATAATGCATAACCGAATTCCCCCCAAAGTATGAGACTGGAACTCGTGAAAATTGAAATACTTTGTAGAATGTGTGTGTTGGAAACAAGGAGAACATCAGTTGGGAACCTGCAAATAGTCAAGCATTAGAATAATAATATACCATTGTCTAAGGTAGACATTCCCATACTCAGATTACAAAATTTCAAACGAGTCATGGCCACCAAATATACACTTTGGATCCATGCCAATGTGAAATCGGCATAGCCACCCATAATACATTGTGTATCTATGCGCTAAAATGACTTAAATTTAGACATATCCACGATACATACAAAGTGGATCTATGTGTCAATACAAATCATGAATACTCCGTCGCAACCTGGATCAGAATGGTATGATCCAGGGTCTTCATTTCCATCGTTCCTAAGTACAAATATAACCATGCGATTATAGGTGCTGAAGTCGAACATGGTAGAAACCACTTGATTATCGGTCATTAATGAAAACTATTAACAAGTGCGAGGGAAATCACCATTGATGCCAATGAATCCCAAGGTACCCCAGTAAAATACAACGAATGTGAATAGATGAGTTGAAGTCAAACACTTGATGGAATCTTCCGATCATGGGTCAATGATGTGAACCCATTGTTGAAAGCAAAGAAACCTTCCATTGAGGCATGCAGGCTCTGAGGTATTGAATGATTTCTGAGTCTTTTTCTTGGATAATGAGTTGAAGTTGACAGGAAAAGACTTGTCACAGGAGGGCCTTGATGTATCCCCCATCAATGACACAAAATGAGTAACAAATTTAAGGTAGATCAGAGCATGAAATGATTTTGAACTGACATAGGGAAGGCTGACATGGTAGAATATTTACATCTGTAGATGGTCGAATCAATGGGAGGCTTATTAAGGCTGGACTTCTCTTGAACACATGAATGACACGACAATGGTCTTTGAATAATTGACTCAAGGAGAACCCAACATMTAGACATGTGGATGTTCAAATGAGAGACAAATGTATTTCCTAACCTGGATTCAATGATGAAAGGGGGTGTCATGTTCAAGAGAGACTMTTACTGCCACTAACACRGATACAGAGAAACATTTATTTCCCAAATTCCCCCCCACCATTTCTGGTGAGTACCTCTTTATTTTTATGCAATATTGAGGAGGATAACATATGCTTGCTTATGTAAGCTCATCCTTTGGAAGAGTCCCTCGGAGTATATTTAACGAACCCTAAGAAGGAGTGGTTCAGTCCCATATAGGTCTTTCAATGTTTGTTTAATGAGTCCAAAGAGAGAAAACTCGAGGGGTTTTCATGTTTAGAGAGTCTGAAAAAACATTAAAGGCAACTCCAACAACTCCTTTTTTGTAAGTTAATCTGATGAGACCAAAAAAGTGATAACCTACCGTTCATCAGATGTTTTCTTCAAACAATTTCACGAGAATGAAAAGAACAAGGTCGCTCGACAATCTTTTCATTTTTATGGAGCATGAAAAGAGCTTAAAGGATACTCCTTAGGTTTCATTTTTCGTGTTACCATTATGAGTATGAAAAAGAGACAAAAGTATACTCAGTTACATTCTCATTGATTTACGAGCATGAGAAAGAACAAAAACAAGCTCAGAGTTTTTCCTGAAAAACTCTAAAAGGATCTGTACATGCGACAAATGTATAAAATCAAACCAAAAAGGCATGTCCTTGTTCAACATTTCACTCCTAGGTTTTTCATCTGCAAAAAAACAAACACTTGTAATGTCCTTAGAAGTTTTAGGGTTTAGGTGGAATATATAAAATAATATAAAATAAAATGAAAAAGTGAAAAAGTTAATAAAAATGGGTAAAAATATTCATTTCACTATTCCATTGTTACTCCACCCAAACTTTGTTCCAAAAACCCCTATTTACCTCAAATTTCCACTTTGTATTGTGCGAGGCACAATTGATCATTTGATGAATGGTCTCTGCTGAACAGGTAATTTTCATATGTTTCAACTTTTCATGGATCAATTTTTGCTTTTCATTGGTTAGAAATGGATTTTTGAGTTGGGATTTCAAGGGTACCCATGCATGGAGGTCGTTGCAGGCACCTTATATTGTGCCCTGTGACTACCCAGGGTCGTCGTAGGTGGCCTTAAGGCTATCTTGCGATGACTCCACATTGTACGAACACCCATGCCTATGACATGCACAAATCAAAAAGTGTTCTGAGATACATTTTCCAATAAAAAGTTTCAAGGGAGAATATGAAGAGGCTAATCTCTCTATTATGTTCCATTGTAGGTTTTATACAGTAAGAATGTTGGAATGGTGAGAGAGAGAGCATGAAGTAGAAGATTACTTTGTCGGGAATGCCCCAGGAATGGTAAATTACCTTCGACAGTGTGGACTATTAAAATTATTCAATATCCAAGGCATGAGGGCCCAACTGAGGTTACTCAAATACTTAGTTCACATGTGGGATGTGAACCAAGAAGAATTCTAAGTGGGTTCCCACATTCTTACGATAGATATCGAGGATAACTACTTCTTGACCGAACTATCTCACCGTGGAGCCTAAGTTACGCTGACAGGTAGCAAGGGAGGTCGCGAGCCTATTAGCCACTATATCAGTGCACATTGTGTGCCAGGTACTCAGAAGAATAGTGGAAAATTCACTATCAGAAATCTCCGTGACTTGCCTCTATAGATCATCCTCTACACTATCACATGCATGGAAAGGAGTGCATCTCCCCATATGGATCTTCAGAGCTATTTCCAGTATTCGCTGGAATGCATGGAGCCCCGAGTTTTCAACTGGTGTGACGGGGTTCTTAGAAGCATGAAAAAATAGTTGACCAAGTGCAGGAGTGATGAGTTGAAACTATTTGGATACAACTCAATTTTGGTGTCATTTTTCCTGGAGAGGGTCCCATATTTACGCTTGTAGGTAGAGTGGGGTATACCTTCCCCATAGGATCTAAGAATGAAGAGGAGGGTCGACCTCATGGAACAACATGTAACTGGTCCTATCATTAGGTATAATGATGTTTTCTTTGATTGGTTGAGGACCCAGATGCTTATGGTCAATGACTATGCCCATGCCAATTTAGACTTCCAAGGTGATCTAGACTTTGTTCTTCTTGAGGGTTCCCAATAGGGGGACATAGGTAAGAAAGACATTTTGTTTTTATGATGTTTTTTTTACTTTTAATATAATATTTTTGTTATGTGTTATTTATCCAATGACTAATCAAATGCTCTTTTGATGATGTAGATGTGGGACCTTACCGACCTCCAGGTTCATCCCCCATCCAGAGGCAAGGGGAGAGAGCCGACATAGCAGGAGTAGCGGTTGCTGACTATGAGATTCTAGAGAATAATCTATAGGGGATCACAATGAACATCCCAGATTCCTCCATCAATGATATCCTAAGGCATTATCAATGCCATACAGTGGGAGTATCTGCTTCCATTGGTCGAATGCTCCATAAAATAGCATGGGCAATTGCATGTTATAGTGAGAAACATCCTTTATTTTCTATTTGTATATGAAGCCATGTGCTTCAAATATTTGATATTTTGGTATTCGGACAAAAACACTTTTTGTAACACTTTTATCGTTATATATATATGAGGCTTCTACCGACTTACTTGTTGTATATACAAAGTGTGATTGGATTTTATAAATTTATCAAATGTCTGTCTAACACATAATTAGCCAAAGCACCAGTTAATGTATTAAGACATCTAGGAATGTGTTTATATTCAATGTAATCAAAATAACATTCCAAGAGGCGAATTTGTAAATATACCCTTAATAACGTAGGACTTCGAATGGAGTAGACATTACTCAACTGTAGGACTACTAAATGCGAATCGAGTCATATAATAAGATGACAGATTCCATGTGACACAACGTTGATTAGTAATTTGATGTCTGCACTGTATTCCACAATATTGTTAGTTGCACGATCAAGGAAAGCACCATGTAGACTAATCAATTCATTTGTAGGTACATAGATTTCCCAAGCGACAGATTCTAAGTTTTGAGTACTCCGACTAACGCCATCAGCAAAGCCAATGTAGGGTAGCAAAGACACCAACATTTGGGAACCAAGCATAACAAAAGGTAAGCAAATAAACATCGAAACCAAACAACAACAAGCACAAAAGAGTATGATACACTAAAAGTACAAGCACTCATGCAAAAATGACTTAAGCATAGTACTTCTTTAATTAAATCCCATTTTTGGGTTTACTCAAAGGGATTCCATCGTAATCAACTAAATCATAAGCTCCCTTCTCCAACACACATTTTAAAATGTAAATACCTCGCCACATGGACTCAAATTTACCAGCCTCTATCAAGTCATGATCTTGTTCATAAAGAAGAACTAGATCACCTTCAGAAAAAACACATGGTTTGACACGTTTTTCATATTGGGCTTTAACGCGTTTCTTCTGGGTCTCAATAACTAGGGTGACATCACGATGGGTTTTGTCTAGTTGCATTAAATACAAAAGACTCTCTTCTTCGGAAAACTTATTGGGGATAAGTTCAATGACCAGTTTCAGAGATGCTATTTCACATTCAATCAACAAGATAACTTCAATACCATAAACTAGATGGAAATGTGTAAATCCCATGGAAGACTTAACAGATGTCCGATAGGCCCATAATGTTGAGAACAACATCATGTGCCATTTTTTCTTATGAATTCCTATCATCCATCGAAGCATAGTAATGAGAACTTTGTTTATTGCTTCAACCTAGCCATTGGCCTATGGGTAAGAGGGGGTCGAGTTTTCATGACAAAGACCAAACATTTTAGTAAGGTCAGACATCATAAAATTTTGAAAATGACTACTATGATCAGTAATTATAGCTTGAGGGATACCAAACCAAGTAATGATATGATTGAATATGAACAATGTTGTAGTCTTCCCAGTGTTATCAAATGTAGGCATCGCCTCGACCCCTTTAGTGAAATAATTCACAGCTATAATGATGTATCCATGCCCCCGAACTAAGTGAGGGTTACATGTCATGAAGTCAATGCCCCATTTGGTGAATGGACGAACGAAAACCACAAGACATAAGGGAGCATGATGCGATTTTATTTTGTTATTATAAGTTTGGAAAGCATGGCATTTATGAACAACAATAATGCAGTTCTTAAACAAAGAAGGCCAGAAATAACCCGCTCGTAAGATATTTTGGGCAGTAGCATACCCAAACATATGACCGCCACATGCTCCAGAGTGGTATCCATTCAAAGCTTTCTCAGCTTCATCGTAAGTGAGACATCATTGAAAAATGGATTCAATGCCGCGGTGATAAAGGGTATCACCAAGAATGATGTATTGTTGAGCTTGATAGTGTATACAATGACGATCTGTACTAGATAGGTCGGGATAGAAAGTTTGAGTCTAGAGATAGATAATGATATCTCCATACCATACATCATCATAACTAATAAAAAAAAGGGATTCATCAGGCAAGGAATCCTCTGCCACGTTTTTTGTCTTAGTGGAGGGAAGGTCACATTTCAGTTCGACGAAAACCAAGGAATTATTTGACTTAGTGCATTCGAATTCCAAGTCAAACTCCTAGAGAATCACTATCCATTTGGAGTACTTTCCCCCTAGAAATTATCGGGTAAGGATGTGTTGAATAAGGTTGAAATCAGAAATAACAATGGTTCTACGTAATAAGATATAATGACGAAAATGTTGGACAACTTGCACAACTGCCAAGGCTGGTTTCTCCACATGGAGGTATTTGGTCTTGGTACTCGTGAGACTCTGAATCAAATAGTATATTACATGTTCATCATGCAAATCATCCTCTTGAAATAAGACCATGGAAATGGTAGAGTTTGAAGCAACTAAGTAGAGGAAGTGATCCCGACTATAGTCAGGGGGAAATAGTAATGGCGTACGGGTTATGGCAAGTTTCAAATATTCAAAGGATTTGTTTGGAGTGTCATCCCATACGAACTCGTACACTTTCTTGAGTATTCGAGTGAATCCTTTCATCAATTCAATGTAATTAGGGATGAAATGATGCAAAAAGTTTTCCTTCCCTTGCAAACTTTGGAGCTGATGGAGTGTATAAAGGGGGAGGTAGATTAAGAATAGCCTCAACCTTCAAAGGGTCTATGCGAATCCCATGTATCAACATGATAAAACCAAGAAGTATTCCATACTCCACACAAAAAACACATTTGTGTGGGTTTAAGCGGATACGATAATAATGACAACGTACGAAAATGTCCCTCAAATGTGTTGGGTGATCTTGGCGACGCGTAGAATGTGTCGGTAGATCGTCAATATAGGGTTGAAAAATGTGATTAATCTCATGGAAAGCATAAGACATAGCGCGCTGAAAATTTGCACCAACATTCTTGAGACCGAAAGGTAATTTACGGTAAGCAAAGGTTCCCCAAGGGAAAATAAAATTAGTCTTGTGTTGGTCTGCGGGTAAAATGTTAATTTGATTATAGCTGGAGAAACCATCGATTAAAGAAAATATTTCACTACTAGCATAGTCATCAATGATATGGTCAACAAAATGGGTTGGGTAATTGTCCTTAGGACAAGCCTTATTGATGTCCCTATAATCTACAAAAATGCAGATGGTACCTTGTTTATTATTTAACAGAACTAGATTGGATACCCAATTAGTCAAAGCCACGGGATAAAAAAAACCAACTTTAAGAAGTTTCTCAACTTCAAGCTTGATAGTAGCATCTTTGTGTGGATGTACTGGGTGAATTCGTTTCCAAATGGGTTTAGCATCCAGGTATGTCTTAATCTCGTGCACAACGATATCATGATCAATTCTTGACATCGCTCGTAACTCCAGGCGAAAATGTCACAAAATTCTTGGAAAATGGATTTATATGTGTGGACCTCATTAATAGAACACAAGGCCTCGATATGAACATTCTCCACGACTCCGAGTTTAATGGATATGTCAAGAGGGATGGTAGGTGAAATGTTGCTTAAGTTCCCTTTGTACAAGACATCGTGAGTTGACTCAAGAACAAAATAAATAACAACAATGGTCGACAGAGTCGAAATCCATTGGTAACTCTCTATGGTATCACATTCTAGGAAGAGGATGGAGCGATGATTCCCATTGTCTCAGAAAGTGTCTTCTGTAGACATGACTGACATGATCATCTCATCATTAGGAAAGACCACGTGGAACATATCAGGAGATGAATCACAGAGAAAAGGGGGAGTGGGGATTACCGATTGAAGGTAGTCGATTAAAGGCATCTTGTCTCTATAACGAAGTTAGTCACCAGGGTTAGGTACTATCCATGGGTCATATGACTCAGGGGTTTCATGAAAATTGGTGGATATCATGTTAATAGAGGAAACAAAAGGAGGGTAAATATCAGGTGGTGGGATTGGAAATGTACCCACAAAGTTGAATCTTTCAAAAGACCCACTTTGACATTCTCATAACCAAGGGGTGTCTTCAGGATGAAAGGAATGTTGCTAGTACGAGAATTAGAATTAAAGAAGGATAGTTGGTCAATAGTAACGACCTTTCCTTGGTGCAGGAAATGTACCACACAGAAAAGGGTAGACACAACTGCACACATGGAATCAATCCATCTATGACCAAGTAAAAGGTTATAATCAAGGGGTGCATCAAATACCTCAACCTCAACATTGATTGATTTACCTTCCAACGTAATAGACAATAGTGGAAGAACACTGTAAGGTTTAAAACCTATACCATAGAAAGCCTTAAGTGTATTGTGTGATTCAGTGAGGGTGGGAGAGCCAATATATTTCCAACAAGTGATGACCATAACACAATTCGAGGCTACTTCGTCAGTAATAGTTCTATAGATATTCTTGTTTTAAACAACAACTTGGATCTGAAATTATAACTGAGGAGGAAGCCTTGGAGCATGATCTTCCAAGTCAAATATTATTAAATTAGTATCCGTGGGGTCAATTCCACCAATGGACTTTAACAATGCCTTCCGTTGAGCAAGGAAAATTTGAAGGACTTCAATAGCTGACATAGTGAAGGGTTCTTACGCAAGATCTTCTACAATGCTGTAGTTTTTAGAAGCACGTGCATGAGCGTTGAATGAAGAATTTTGAACAACAACCTTGGGAAGAGGGTGAAGAACTGTATCGATACCCGATCGTTTGAGATGAAGAGGACCGTTGGGAGGTGAATTTGGGGGAGAAGTTTGAACAAACAAAGGTGATGTATCATCAACTTTCTCTTTTGATGAAGGTTAATACTTGGATCGAGTTGCGATTGCAACTTCATTATTTTTAGAATCACCAGTACACATAAGGACATAAGATGAGGTAGAAGGAGAAGATTGGTCATGAATGACCAGTTGGTCTTGCTGGTGAGAAGGGAAAGGTTGTGACAAAAAGATGTGTGTAGGAGGTTTCCCCGTCCCTTGGAGGAACTTAGTAACCTCGACGTCTCTCAGACAATCTTTCATGTAATGATTGTCACTACAAATCAGGCACGGTTAGCGAGGCTTACATTTATCTTTCTCATCAACGGTTTTCATTTTGGCTTTATCAGATTGTGGATTATTATTCTTGTTTTCCTTGTTCTTACCCTTCTTCTTCCTTTTAGTTTTATTCTTTCTGGTAGGCGTGGATTGAAAAGAATTAACTTCGATAGTCTTACTGGTGGAAGGAGTAGGAGTAGGAGTATTTTGTGCAATAGAATTATTAGACTTAGGATTGGTGTGACCGGCATGTGCATATTGAGTCTCAACATGAAAGGTACTGACACACCATCAACAACATGAGAAGCTATTGAAGGCATTGGGGTAGGGTTTGTGGAAGAACAAGGAGCGTCAGGGATAAAATAGTGTTCTTGTTTGTGAATAAACAAGATCTAGGTACTGAGCACGACTAATCTCCTTCTCTTCAGTGAAAACACCACCCATGGAGACATCATGAGCGATAGGTCCAATGAATGATTTGGTAAACCACTCAGCCAATAGTTGATCAGGAAGAGGAAATTTAATCAAACATCTTCTCCTCCTCCACTCATGGATGTGATTAGAAATATGAGTGGACGAGGATTGTTTAAAAGAACTCAAAATTTCGGTTCCTATATCGTATCGAATTGGTAACTGGTAATGTGTCAAAAATTCCATGGCTAGTTTATTAAATTCATTGAAGAATCGTCATGTTACTAACTCGATGTACCATTTTTCTACCTAACCTATGAGAGCTCGTTGAAAAATTTGTAATCTGACAGAGCCACCCATCAAGGAGTTCGATGAACACCACAGATGAAAAGTCATAAGACGATTATTCGGATATTCTCCTACTTGACCTTCAAATTTTCCAATGTCAGATGGTAACTTGGTCGGTATGACAGGCCAATAAGGATAATGTAAGATAGGATCATTCAAAAACCTAGACAGATCAGGTAAATCCAAAGTGGAAAGGAAAGGAAACTATCGATTCACTTGTGGAAATTGGTAATTTTGAGGGGGAAGTCTCGTAGGTATACTAGTAGGATCATAAGCAATCTACATATAATTAGACAGTCCTGACTAATTCGGTTGTGGAGGATTTTGAGGCATATAGCCCACATGGATGGATTGATTAAGGATGTTCCCTTGGAAATGAACATGAGATTGCAATTTTTTACCCCAAGTGGGATTCAAATAACCTGGATATGGTTGACCGAGGTTAGGGGGTGCAAAATAATTGACTTGAGGATGTTTCCATCTAGACGGTTGTAGATTTCCTTGGAAAGGAAGATTCCAAGGTTTTGTTTGGAATACAAGTGCGTTTTGTCCATAAATTGGATTATGGACTCCAACTTGAGGTTTCCCCCCAGCTTGAGGTTGACCTCCAAAAGGAGTCTGGAAACCATAAGTCAAGGGAAGAATGGTGCCTCCAACTGGATTGGAGCCACTGGAGCCAAGATGATGAGATCCTCCTAACAAAGGTGGAGGAGGAGCATAAGTCCCTCCAAATAGTACCTGGGCAGGTGTAGGAACAAACTGACTTGCAACGTTATACCCAGGAGGAACAAAATGTTTAGAATCTCTAGATGGAACCTGAGTAGAGATAGCAGCATAAGTATTCAGGGCTCTATACCCAGGTGGAAGTGATGAATTTGGTCTAGATGAAAGTGGTGTTCCAATTGGAGATTGGGTAACAACCACATTTCCCGTAAAAACCATGGTAGCTCGTGGGAGCATAGAATGGACCATCTAGAGAGGAAGGATCAAGTGAGAGCCAACCAACAACTTGTTTGAAATGGTGGTGACACTACTAGTAGTACCAGTAAAYTGGTCTAAAGGTACCATATAGGTAACAAATGTCTCAAGCATTTGTGATGCCATAGGTTGATTAGGAATCCCTCCTAGGTTGTCGTAAAGATCACGTACTGTCAAAGGGATGGAACTAGAATTATAAGTTCYGATAGTGTGAGCCAGGGTCTTAAAAGATTCACTGTGAAAATGTGGATCTTCTACTCCAGATCCTGTGTTAGGTCCAATAGGTACTTCAAAATTTTCATCAACAACAATTTCTTCTGATGAATTCATCCGGAGCATACGTGGATTTCATATAATACTCAATGCAGGATTGACAGGGAGGTGGAAAGCCTCTAAGGAGTCCAAAACAATTTGAAACCCATCCAAAGAGTGTGTGATTCCAACTTTGGAAGCTACTTCATTGTTGGCCACTCCCTTGGGAGAGCCTTCTGGTGAGTTAGGAAGAAAAGGTTGGTAACCTTCCAGATATTCTAGGGGTAGCCTTTGCATCCTGCGTGAATGATGGAGGACGATGTTGGCTGAACCAAATAAAGAACATAAAAAATCTATGGCCAACTAGAGAAAACAAAATAACACTCACTAATAAAATCTAAGAATCAAACCAAGAAAAAAAACCTTTTTATTTTGAAGTCACTAGTTGGTGATGAAATCCAACGTCGCGAAATCAAGACAAGAAGGGGATGGGATAATCAAGTGGAAATGTTACGTTTGCGACCTACTTAATGGACTTACACCCTAGTGCAAGATCCCACACATAGTCATGGGTATACCCTCCAAGGAGCCCGAGTGATTGTGGCCAATGTCGATTCCAGGTACCGTGAAGACTTTCCCCTCCATAGTCACTTTGTTTAAAGAACCTAAAGAGATAGGCTACTAAGGTTACCAACTACAACAATGATTCCTGGGAAATAGTTGACAGTCCAATCCATGCACAAAGGTAGGGTATCTAGCCCGAAATCAACTCGAGAGGCTTCCACTCATAATTGTGGGTATACCTCCAAGTGACCCCCAATAATATGTGCATTCTCTGCACCAATACCAACAAAGCAGGGTGAGTAACTCTACTAGCCTTAATGCAACCTCAGGTTTGACCCTTGTGTGAGACGGGCTTCCCAGGACAAAATGTAGCAATTTGATTTTAACTCTCCCTATCAAAATATACTATTGTGTGTTTTGATGGTTTGGAGAGTGTACCTCACAGCCTATTCCAAAGTGCTATCCTAGCTAATGTTGGTGAAACAATCCCTAGAACATAAAATTTACTAATAAATTTTAAATTTACGTTGTGTTTTAGAGGTTGTTGCTTACTCAAAAAAGGGGTATGTAAGTGAAACTGTTGATGTTGTGACCTTGACCCAATAAAATGAAAAAAGAGATGAATATGCAATTTTTCAATTCAATGAACTCTAGTTACAGTAGGGAGAAGGTATTCTTTTGAAGTACAACAATCTACAAATTGCAATTTCTTAATTTCGAATGAACACAATTCCCAATAATCATGAACTACAAATTTCCCAATTTCTTCTCTTTACAAATATTTCGAATGTAAAAAATTTCCGTATAAAGGATTACTAAAAAGAATAAATGAATTCAATTATTCCTTTCCAAAACAAAATCATAGATGTGATGACGAAAGGAAAATGTAATCCAAGAAAATAAAGACATTCTCAACAAAATTCCCAAATCAAATTTGTAATATAGACAAAAATGAAAAAGACAAGAAAACCTTTTGACACAAGTAAGAAAAAGTGTTTCTTGATCAACAACCAATCTGAAAAACAAAATAAATCCAAAACTTTATGAAAACGAAAGATTTTTTGTCGAAAAAACACTCAAATTAGGATCTAAGATTATATCCTTGTGACAATGAGCAAAAGCAAAAAACTTGCAAAACAAAAAGAGAGACTTTCAATCACTGAAAACCAATCGAAAGCAAGCTTTAAACTTAGGAATAAATCAATCATGGGAAAAGGGAGTTCACCCCAGGATATTAAGGCAAATCTGGGTGGTAAAAGACAAAATGACTCACTCCATCAAAACCTACATGAGTCATCGCAGGCTGGGTATGGGACACAATGCAACGAGTAAGGGTCGTCGTAGCCTACAATTAGGGTAGAGTGCGACATCATTGCACTGGATTGGCTAAGAAGATATCGATGTCTCAGGGTCATCATAAGATGACAATAAGGTACAATTTGACGTTCTTTATAGATTTGGAAAATTTGGAAGAAAGACAAAAAATCTAAAGGAATTTCTAAACCCAGGGAGTCTAGACAGATCACCCACAAACTTAGAGAATGAAATTTATCAAAGGAAGGGAGGCTAAATAAAATTGGGAATCAAAAAATCAAAAGGAGGTCGCATCCCGAGTATGGTCACCAATTTTGTTATGGGATTTATCGGTAAATGCAGACATAAACAGATCTCCCTAGATCCACCTAGATATAGAACAAAACAGAACATAACATGATGCTCTCCCTAAGCTCTAATCATTGAGTTTACTATCTAGCAAGAGATGAGCAACATGCCATTTAAATATCGCTTCCTTTTGTTGTTTTCATCCTAGCTCCACTCTAGTGCTCCTGTGATATTGAATCTGCAAGGTAACACAAGCCAAACAAAGTGAAAGAAATAATATACTCAACAAGAACCTATGTATGTGATCAAGGAATCATACAATAAAATGAGATGATTTTTATGGGAAATAAACATATCCCTGTATCATATAATAATGAAAGTGGACATTA
>JASDQU010371540.1:56520-70241 GCA_032191745.1 Picea mariana
GTTTGCTTTACGGTAGCAGGTGTTTGAGCCTGATTTTTTGGTTGTTCATCATTATTTTTTAATTTATTCTTTGTCTTCTTCTTACCTCTAGATTGTTGTGAAGGGGAAGATTGAACTGCATTCACCTTAGTATTTGGGGGGAGGTAGAGGAGAGTGTGAGTGATTGGGAAGTAGATTGAGTTTTGACGGAACCGATAACACCATCTGCATGAGATGAGGATGACGGTTTAGATGGATCGGTATCAGCCCGAGAAACATTCAGAAGCAAATCATACAAAGTACCATATTGGGAATAAACCAAATCTAAGTACTAAGCCCGAGAAATGGCTTGTTCCTCTGTGACCATGCCACCCATAGCAACATCACGAGCGATTGAGGGTAAAAGTGATTTAGTAAACCATTCCTCCAATAGTATGTCAGGAATGGTTACCTTGATCATCCTTCATCGTCGCCTCCACTCATGAATATGGTCAGAGATATGCACAAAGTCAGTTTGACAAAGGGAGGTCAAGAGTTCAGTACCCGTCTCGTAGAGAATAGGTATTTGAAAGTGCATGAGGAAAGACATGGAAAGGGAATTGAAATTATGAAAAGAAGCACATGGTAGTTCAATATACCATTTTGTTTCCAAGCCTGTAAGTGTTCACTGGAAAAGATGCAAACGTATAGAATCATCCATGAGGAAGTTTGATGAACACCACAAATGGAAAGTCATCACATGGTTGTTTGGATCTTTGCCAGATTTTTTGTCAAAATTTGGAATATCAGAAGGAAGTTTAGCTGGAATGACTGGCCAAACCGGTGAATGAAAAATAGGATCATTAGTTAACCGAGACAAGTCTGGGAGATCCAGAGTCGCAAGGAAAGGTAGTTATCGGTTAATTTGTGGATGATACTGGTGTGGCATAGGAACACTAGTAGGACCATAAACTAGGTTAGGTGGATAGTTGTAACCAGTAGGTCCTCCTACATATGGTTGTTGTTGGCCAGGATAAGTAGGATTCGATGATGGATGAGAAACATTTGCATAACCCAGTGAATTCTAAGCATTATAGGCCGGATGATTTGCTTGCCCATGAGGAGGATAAACATTTTTCCCTTGAGGATGGTAAGGAGTAGATCTCAGAGGTGGATACACATTAGACCCATGAGGAGGATAAGACTGTGTCCTCAGAGAACTCCAAGTGGTGTTTGGGATGCCACCTGGATAAGATTGTACGTAAGATGTTCCGGAAGGAACAGGATTTGAGACTCCTCCTAGTGGGTTATTATATGAGTGCCCCCCAATGTGGGGTTGAATAAAAGTGCCTCCTGAAGATACTCCCCAGGATTTTGAAGGGTTTCCAGCAAACAAAGGTTGCCCCCGTGCCAGCGGTGGATTAATGACTAGGGTATGACTGGAAAATGGAGGTTTCCCTCCAAGAGGAGCATCAAAAGGGGGTTTTTCCCTGGGAGGGGTAGGCTCTCCATAGAATGGTAGTCCTCCAAGAGGGAAAGGTTCATTATATGGTGGTTTCCCTCCAACTGGTGGTGTTTGGTCAGTAGGGGTCTGCATTCTTGGGTGAAAAGATATCCTAGCAGAATCGTGTGGAACATGTGGAGTTGTAGAGTAAAAGCTTGTAGAAATGGGGGTAGGGATTGAAGTGCCTTGGGGATGAGTAGAGGTGATGATTCCATCATTAGGATGGACTTGTGTTGGTGTAACAGTAGGGTTAATAACCTGATCTACTGGGTGATTCATGGTTTGACCGGATGGTCCTGTTTCACTAGGAGGGTCATGAGGATGAAAGGGTTGTCGAAAGGATTCGAAATGTTCATAGATATCGCGTCCCGATGAAGTCCTCCATATAGAACAAGCAGGTGTGTGATTGGTATCTACTGTGGTGCTAGGATGAACATGAGTCCTATACTCATCACCAAATATTGGTTCTGTGGATCCCATATATGTTTCGGTAAAAGTTCTCTCCAATAATTGAGGGATCTCTTCGTCTATGATGTTCCCAAGGGAGTCTAAATGAAGCAAAATTTGTTCGATAGGGGTTATCGACATAGATGTAGTGGGATTTTCAATTGTAACCAAAGCGCATTCTGAGTTACCTAACGGAGGATCAATAACACTTCCAACGTCGGATTGTTTTTCTACCTCTGTACGGTAGTTGTCTTCTAGAGGGTTAGGAGGTAAGGGTTGATAGCCTTATGGAGGCAGCCCTTGCATCCTACATGATCGAAAAAGACCTTTATCGTCTATAGGATCAACTGTGGATAATAACATAACACACTGAAAATATAGGGCCAACTAACAAAAAGAAATAGCATACGCTAATAAAATCTAGGAATCAACCATGTAAACAAAACTTCTCTCGATGATCGTACTAGTTGGTGATGAAATCCAACGTCACGTGATCAAGTCAAGAAGGGGCTAGGATATGGTGGAATAGTTACAATGGTGACCTTCTTAACGGACTTTCACCTTGGTGCAAGCTTCCACGCAATAATTATGGATTTACCCTCCAAGGAGCTTGAGTGAGTTTGACCAATGTCTGTTTTAGGTACAGTGAGACTTCCCTTCATCATCACCTTGTGTAAGTACCTAAATATTATGGCAACTAAAGACACCAATTTGCAGTTAGTCCCTGGGAGGGTATAGTCGACAGTCCAGTCTGAAACGTATGGGTAGGATAACAAGTCTGAAATCAACCCAAGAGGCTTCCACACATAATCATGGGTATACCTTCAAGTGACCCCCAATATACGATCCGACCACTACAAACAATTGAACAATGGAGGGATAATCTCTGTAATTCACCCGAATGTGACCTTGTGTGTAACCCCTGTGTGAGAGGGGCATCCTAGAAAACCGATGCGGCAATTTGATTTGACTCTCCCTAGCTCAGGATGCTAATGTTTGTTTTGAAAACTTTGGAGAGTTGTACTGATATCCTAATCCAAAGTGCTAATCCTAGTCTACTGTTGGTGGAAGATCCTAAAAACAAAAAATGTTCTAGATAATTCTTAATTAGCATTTGTTTTATAGCTATTCTTTACTCAAAGGGTGTATGAAAGTGAAACTGATGGAATGATGACTCAATTCCCAAAACATGCATGAAATATGATAAGCAATCGTTTCTTTTCAATGAACACCTATTTAAGGGAGAGAGAAAGAGTCATTTTCACTATCAAACACTAATATGGAATGTCCTCAATCAATTGGTTCTCAATCGAATCCAAAGTAATGCTAAAACATTTCATAAATGTCTTCTAATATGCAATCCAATCACTAATATGTATCTTTTGTTTGTATGCGAATGATGATTAATTCAACGTAAAACTTCTCTTGCCAACTACCCTTTCATATCAAGGAGATTCGGACAAGCATAAGCAGATTTCACACAAACAACACACCCTCTTGCTATGATTGAAACAAGAAGCAAAAAGAAAACAAAAGATAACAGAGAAAATCAAACAATTCACACAAAAGAGAGATTCTTAATAAAGATGACCTCAAAGAACCAAATGAGATGATTCACAGATTTTTGATGCCCTTCACCAGAGTTCCCGCTCAGTCGGATAAGAGAGAAGAAAGTGGTGGATTGATTCCAAGTTCTCAGCAGCAGAAAAAACTCAAAATAAGGAAGAAGGTCACAAAATATGAACAACAAAGTTCTTATTTCTCAGAAATAAGAGTGTCAAAGGTCAATAGGAAGAAGAATTGAAACACAAAGAAACTGAGCAAGGGAAAAAACAGAGACTGGACTTTAGAAAATACAATTCTGGATAGTTTTTTTGCAGAGGAAAGCTTGGCGCTCTAGTGTAAGGGGAACCAAAGCATTATAACACTTTTTTCAAAGCCAAGAGGGAGCACCAGTGCTCTGATAACATAGGAAAGGGAGCGCCAGTGTCCTAAAACCCAGAAAAATGTCCAAAAAACTCAAAAACTCAGTTAAACTTTGTCAATGAAGATGAATGTGATGGGATCAAGATTCAATCAGCATATGAAATCAAACATATGGGGTGAACAAGGTCTAAAACGATCAAAGGGTAAGACAAGGTCAATGAGGAAAACCAAAACTGAAAGTTTCAATTCGTCCCCAGTGGAGTTGCCAATTTCTGTTGTAGGAAAATCTCTCTGCGGACAGGTAGATCTCCTCTTGAGAGCTAGACTCTTAAATCTAAGACAAAAGGCGCTTAACATAGACACTGACTTCCTTTTAGATCTAATCAAGATGATGAACAAAAGAGGAGGAAAGCATGTACCTTATGAATGTCGTTTGTCCCTGCAAGGTCCAGGATGTGCTTCGATCTTGAGCTCCTTGGTAGATCCTGCAAGACAAACAAAAGTACAAAAAACTTCCTACTCTACTGAGATTAGATAAAACATAGATCCATGTACTGTAGACAAACTTATATGGAAAAAGTACAAGTTTGAAAGAAACAGGCCAAGCATTGAGTATATTGATGAGAACAAAGTGTTACTTACAGCCATGGATGTAGTACAACGGCTTCACCAAGCTCTCCTTGTCCAAACCCTTGCTTAAATAGTTCACACACAGAATGTTGATGCTCCAAATGACAATACCACTCATGAGATCATAAGTTTGGCATAATTCTCCATCTCCATTCCCCCCTTCCTCCATGGAAATCCCTCATTATATAAGATTTGGAGATTTAACTACCATGGAAAGGATCTCTCATCAGATCCACTAAGAAAGGGATCTCTAAGATATTTAGGGAGAAAATATCTCTTAAGGATTTTGGGGAGGAAATAGATCTAAAGGATTTTAAGGAGGAAATATTTCAACCATCCATGAGATCCTCCACCTTCCCTAAAAAATAAGAAACCAAATGTGAGGTGGATTCTCACACTTAATTACTTTCTTTTTCATGAATACTAATAATAATTCATGTGCACTTGATTCTCACACTTAATCCATTTATTTTCCATGAATATTAATAATAATTCATGTGTACTTGGTATTTTTTCCTTCATGTAATATATCTCTCCTCCACATTGACTAGGGATTGTGACATAGGTTATTCCATGGTGTCAATGTGTATGAGACACTTATATGACACTTTATGACACTTAGGGCGAGGTACCTAGGTGTGAAAATTTCATGTGTAACAATTGCAGGCAGAGATCATTTTGGGGGTCATAAGACAACCATATCAACCAACAAGGTTGAAACCTCAACAAATGGATGAAATAAGAGCAAAATGACTATGTTTCAATTGTGACAAAAAGTACAATAAAGGGCATACATGTGGTGAGAATAAATTATTCTACATAGATTATGAAGAGGAAGAAGATAGTGTACCTAAACCAACAAGGTTGACACCTCAACAAATGGATGAAATAATAGAAAAGGGACCATGTTTCAATTTTGACAACAAGTACATTAACGGGAATAAATTTGGTGAGAATAAATTTTCTACATAGAGAGTGAAGAGGAAGAAGATCAAGAATTTGAACCATCACAAGACCCAAATATAGAAGAAACTACTCCAGCAATATCTTGTCATGATTTGGCCATCACCATTACTCCAAAAACCCTCAAGATAAAAGGATACATCAAAAATATAAAGTTAATAGTATTGATTGATTCATGTAGCACCCATAATTTCATCAATTACAAATTAGCAAAAGATATCAATTGTTTTGTGTATCCTGCACCAATGTTTCAAGTAATGATTTCAAATAGAGTTACCATAAATTGTTCAGGGAAATGCCACAATATTAATCTCAACATGGGAGGGTATTTTTTGGATAGACCCATGATTTTAATCCAAATGGGGGTTGATGATGTTGTATTAAGGGTCCAATGGTTGCAATCAGTGGGAATAGTGGCCTTTGATTTTCAAAATCGTTTTATGATATTTTCCTCAAATAGAAAGGAAATTGAGCTTAGAGGTATCCAAGGGAAACCCTCGAAAGTGATATTCTCTAATAGCATGGAACAATTACTCAAAAAGGGACACCATGGTGTAATTGTACAATTTTTCTCACTTGATGTTCAAACATATATAGCCTCGGCTCCATCGGATCTCCAAATAATTATCAACAATCATTCCAAGGTATTTGGTGAAGTTCCTAAGGGTCTTCCACCTAATCGATACCATGAACATACTATTCACTTGCAGCAAGGAAGTGTACCACCTAAAAATAAGAATTACAGGTATCCATATGCAGAGAAGAGTGATATTGAACACATGATCCAGGAAATGTTAGAGGTTGGAATCATTCAACATAGCCAAAGTTCTTTCTCTTCACCAGTGGTGTTCGTTACAAAAAAATATGGCTCATGGAATATGTGTCCATATTATAGATAACTCAACAAAATGACCATCAAACATAAGTTTCATATCCCTACCATTGATGAATTATTATATGAATTGCATGCAGCAAATTTCTTTACTAAGTTGGATCTTCATTCGGGATATCATCAAATCATAATGAGAAAAGAATACATTCTTAAAACAACTTTTAGAACACATGAAGGTCATTATAAATTGTTTGTTATGCCATTTGGATTGACTAATGCACCTTCAACATTTCAAAGCTTGATGAATTATATTTTCAATCCCTTCCTTAGAAAATTTGTTTTAGTATTTTTTGATGACATACTAATCTACAACAAATACTAGGAAGAGAATGTACAACATGTTGATAGAGTATTACAACTATTGGAAGAGAAACAAATTTATGCAAATCCTTCCAAGTGTTCCTTTGGGGTTCAAGAACTAGAATATTTGGGTCATATTGTATCTCATGAAGGTGTAAAAATGGACCCTAACAAAATTAAATCTATAAAGGAATGTCCATTTCCCAAAACCTTGAAGAAACTTAGAGGATTCTTAGGATTGACAGGCTATTACCGCAAGTTTGTCAAGAACTATGGTCAAATAATAGCACCTCTAACAACATTATTAAATAAAGAATCATTTTCTTGGATAGAAGAAGCAACCAAATATTTTGAAAAAATTGAGGCTATGTGTACAACTCCTGTCTTGACCACACCTGACTTCACAAAAACATTTATTGTGGAGTGTGATGCCTCAAGCCGTGGAATTGGTGCAGTTTTAATGTAGGAAGGAGGGCCCCTTGTGACGGCAACCGCACTCCTCAGAGCACGTTCGCCTCCTTAGGACCTTCTCTTCTCCACGACCCGAAGAACTTCTCAGTTCTTCTATCTCCCAATCGGAAGATCTGCACCCACAGCTCTTTTGTGCGACTTTCCCTTTGTTCACTTGTCGGGAAAATTGGAACTCGCAGCTTCGCCAGCTCACGGTCTATCTCTAGACTCTCAATTTCTCGAGAATTGATGGCTTTGGTCAATACTGTCTTCCTCTCGCCTAGTCGGGACTTCTGTCCTTATCACAGTCTCGCCACTTGCGACAACCAACGCTCGAGTTTCCAACCTCCAATGTGCAACGCACCGAGATGCTGAAATTCATGATCTCGCTCTCTCGCGACTTCACCACTCGCAAGCTCAAACGACTCTTATCTCTACTCTCGAAGCCAAATAAACTCTCTGCCGACTCCCGATGCTCAAGACGCTTAACTTCTGATGGGTTACGCCACCTGTCTTCCACTATCTCTTGTGGCCCACATTGCTTACGTGGTTGTTGGAATATCGCCTCTTGCTATATCGCGACTTCCACTGCACAGATTTGGAGTCTCACTTTACAAACTCCTGATATGCCGATCTACGAGTTGGTCCAATGCTCCTCGTAATTCCAATTGATGGCTCCTGCTCTCCTGGGCTTCGAACCTTCTCCCGCACCTGCACTGTAGACTTCCGGCAACTCTGAGAGATCCAACGATTCCACAAAACTCACTGATTCTCCACGGAGAATATCGACCGTCCACTCCTCTTCTTGTGAAATCCACGAACAAGAAGTGTCTTTTCACGAGACAGGTTCGCCAGCCTGTGACTCTTCTGTTCACATTGCTCGCGCAACTTCTCTCAGTTGCCCTTCAACAAACTTTGAAGGCCTATTCTTTTTGAGATTTTCTCATAGCCTTTGAGTCCCTTCCGGAAACTCCTTGCACGCACTCCTTGCGGAAAATCTTCAACAACGACTAAGTGTTGAAGCCTTCGATCCTGTGCACTCCTACAGTAGAAATCTTTCAATCTCTTTGCTCAGAATCACAACTCTGAGTATTCTTCTAGCCTGCGCATGCCTTGCACAGATCCGGTGCCAAATCTACACTTCTGAGAACTTAGAAAAAAAGTTACCTCTATCCGAACCCTTCTGTCAATGCACTCCTTGCGAACGATTCAACTGCACTCCTTGCAGGAATTCTCTGGTTCCAGGTAGAGAAACAATTGAAACTAACTCCTTGTTCTCACAGACTTCAATTTAACCATGAAATCACATACACATCATATAAAAGCAAATGTATGACAAGAAGCAAACATTCATGAGCATAGTATCAATAATACACAGAGAATAACACAACCATGGAATTGAATCAAAGCTTTCTTCTATTAATTCAATATCTGTACATCGGTGTTCTTCATACACTTCTCTGCTGCTCTTTTATTCATAATTCTCTCAATGATAATCAACTTCCTGATGTTACAATGTACAAAGGAGGGTGTCTATATCCCGTTTCCCTCTTGAGCTCTAAAGCTATCAAATCTAAAATTAAATATTCTATCTATCTGCATTAACTATCTACTAAATGCCTCATCTAGCTAAGGACGAGAGATATCCGCTCAAGGTCCATTACAATATACAAGTGCGCTTTCATAAATTTCATCATTAAATACTTGCGCAATAATCTCAAGGTGAAATTAAAAAAGAAATTATGTTGGCTTGTCCAGCTGTCTCCTTCTTTCGCGTTGGCTCGCTTGACTTGGGCGATGCTCCTGCATCATACTCCCTCGCTTGAAAAATTTCATGGGCTCCTGTCCATGAGCTCCTGCACGGTCTTCCCATGCTTCTGTATCATCGTTTCGGTCTCCCAGCTGGCATCCTCCACTGGGTGATTCTTCCATTTGACCAGATACTCGAAGTATTCTTTTCTCCTGGTCTGCTTACCCACTCGCTTGTCCAGTATGCACTCCATCTGAGGCTTTTCTGCTACTGGAATCTGCTTCATCCACTGGACCACTGGTTCCTCAGTTCCAGTCTCTGCTTCTCCTACCCTGTATGGGTATAAATCTACGATATTAAATATCGGAGATATCCCAATGCCATCTGACAACTCAATTTCATAAGCATTTTCTCCGAATTTCTTCAGGACTCTACATGGCCCGATTTTCTTTATTTTCATCTTATTATATGTTCCCCTTGGGAACCTTTCTTTCTTCAAGTGTGCTAGAACTAGATCATCAACTTCAAACTGAAGTTGTTGTCGATGCTAATCTGCTCTGCGCTTATATTCCTGGCTTGAATTCATCAGTTACTGCTTCACCTGACTGTGAAGTTCCTGCATCACCTCAGCAAATTCTTCTGCACTAGCGCTACTAGTCGCAGTCCGTTCTGAATCTCGCAATTCAGAAACTCCTCTTGGTTGTGTGTCATACACAATCTGAAATGGGATTCTTCCTAGACTCCGATTCACCGAATCATTGTACGCGAACTCTTCCTGTGGCAATATGTTGTCCCAGCTGCTGTGGTGCTCCGTCACCAAGCTCCTCAGCAAGTCTCCCAGACTTCTGTTAACCACTTCCGTTTGTCCATCCGTCTGAGGATGATAAGTAGAACTAAATTCTATATTAGTTCCTAGCTTCTTCCATAAGGTCCTCCAAAAATTCGCTATGAATTTGGTGTCCCGGTCCGAAACAATATTTTTTGGCAACCCATGAAGTCTAACAATCTCCTTGAAAAACAGATTTGTGATGTGCGTCACATCGCTAGTTTTATGGCATGGAATGAAATGTGCCATCTTCAAAAACTTGTCCACTACTACAAAGATGGAATCAACACCTCTTTGCATCCTCGACAATCCCAATACAAAATCCATGCTGATCGCCTCCCATGGCCTCTCTGGTATGGGTAATGGCTAGTAAAAACCTGCATTCTGCTTTCTTCCCTTTGAATGATGGCAAACTCTGCATCTGTCAACAAATATCTTAACTTCTGATCACATCCTCAGTTAAAAATAAGACTCGCTCAGCTTCGCAAATGTCTTGTCATGGCCAAAATATCCGGCCAAACCTCCACTTTGTTTCTCCTTCAACAGGTTCTCCCTCATGGAGCATTTCAGAATACATAGTTGATTGCCTCTGAACAACAATCCTTCCTGGATCATGTAATCTATCCAAGGACTCTGATCTCTGAGAACTAGATTCTCAGCCGCTTCATACGCCTCTCCAAAATCTGCATCTCCTATGTACATGTCCCTGAGATTTTCAAAACCCAATGTTTTGACTCGGAACTCCTACAACAACAAACATTTCCTACTCAAAGCATCAACCACTTTGTTAGCAGTACCCGAAATGTGTTTAATCACAAACATGAAATTTTGCATATACTCTACCCATGCTGCATGTTTCCGATTCAACTTCTCCTGTTGAGTCACAAATTGTAATGCATGATTATCACTATATAAAACAAATTCTTTTGGTATCAAGTAATGCCTCCACTTCTTCAACGCCTCTATGATAGCGTAAAATTCTTTATCATATGTGGAGTAATTCAATTTTGCTTCATCTAGCTTTTCACTGAAATATGCAACAGGTCTGCCATCCTGACTTAAGACCGCTCCTATGGCATACCCACTGGCATCACATTTCACCTGAAATGTCTTCTGAAAATCTGGCAACACCAACATGGGTTGCTCTGTGATCTTTCTCTTCAACAGATTGAAGCTCTTCTCTGCCTCAGTTGTCCAATGAAAAGTCTTATGCCACTTCTTCACTGTGTCCATCATCACTGCGCTAATTCCACTGAAATTTCTGATGAATTTTCGGTAGAAACTAGCCAGTCCATGAAAACTTCTCACCTCGAAAATATTTCTCGGTGATGGCCAATTCTTGATCACTTCCACCTTATCCGGATCCATCCTCAACTCATTCACTAAAATAACAAAACCCAAGTAAATGAGTTGCGTCTGCATAAATGAGCACTTCTTCATATTGATCAACAACTTCTCCTGTTGTAGCTTCCTCATCACAATGGCCAAATGCTTCAAATGTTTAGCCTCTGATTTACTATAAATCAGTATGTCATCCAAATAAACAATGAAGAAATTTCCGATGAATTCCCACAGGACTTCATTCATCAGCCTCATAAAAGTACTTGGTGCATTCGTCAAGCCAAACGACATGACTAGCCATTCGTACAAACCTTCATTTGTTTTCAAGGTTGTCTTCCACTCATCGCCTTCTCTCATGCGAATCTGGTGATATCCGCTTTTCAAATCTATCTTTGAAAAATACCTTGCCCCACTCAGGCAATCCATCAGATCATCCATTCTCGGCAATGGGAACCTGTACCTGATGGTTATTTTATTGATCACTCTTGAATCGGTACACATCCTCCAGCCTCCGTCTTTCTTCGGACTGAGCACTATTGGTACAACACATGGACTCAAACTCTCTCGGACCAATCCTTTGTCCATCAAAGCATGGACCTGTCTTTTTACTTCCTCATTTTCCTGCGGCGTCAACCTATATGTGACTTTATTTGACAAACTAGCTCCCGGTATGAGGTCGATTTGATGACTCACACTCCTCACTTGTGGAAACGAGTGAGGTAACTCGTCCACTATGATGTCAGTGAACTCTCCCAACAATTCTTGAATATCATCCGGCAAATCATCCATCCTGATGCTAGTCAGAACGATTCTCGGTTTCCTGACCACAAAGAATTGTGGATCTTCTTTCTTCTCAACCTCTATAAGAAGCTCCTTCCCACTCATGAGAAGTATTGTGCTATCTACTTCCGACTTTACCTCCTTATCCTTTATCAGAAGAAACCTAAATGTCATCCCATTCCTCTCCAGGGTATATGTGTTCATCCTCCCGTCATGAATCACATTTCTGTCATATTACAATGGTCTACCCAACAATAAATGACATACGTCCATGGGAATAACATCACATAGAATCTTATCATTATATTCTCCTATCTTGAATTCAACCAAGCATTGTTTGGTGACACTCACCTGATGTCCCTTCTGTAGCCATGAAACTTTGTATGGACTCGGGTGATCAGTTGTCTTCAGCTCTAGCTTTTCCACCATCTCGGTTGAAGCGAGATTATCTGTGCTACCGTTATCCACGATAACCTTGCACACTCTATCCTTGGTCTCGCAAGCTGTTCTGAAAAGTCTGGTCCTTTGGATTGAGCTTTCCACCTCCTTCTCAGGTGTCAAAAGGACCTTATGCATCCCAAGCGATCTTCCGCCTTCTATGTCTTCAGCCTCAACATCTCGGCTCTGCGCTTCAGTGATGTGAGCTTCTCCCATGTCCTTCTTTTTCTCTGGACACTCGAATGACTTGTGCCCATTCTTCCCACATGTAAAACATGTGATTACTCCACCTCTTCCTCTACCTCGACCTCTAGTACAAGGAAGAGTTTTTGCATCAGCATAATCCCCTCGCTGATCAATTTGTTGTCCTCTATTCTCAACATATGGCTGCCTCTGTGAGGTTTCACCTCTTTCAACCTTACCCTAAGGTTTCTTCCATTCCTCCTTGGGCTTCTGGGATTTATCCTGGGCAACTGCTTTGCCTCTTGGCTAGCTTCTGCCTCGCCCTTACTGAGCTTGATTTTGGCTCAGCTTCTCTTTGGCTTTCAGAGCCAATTGGTAAGCATCTTCCACCGTTTGGATGGTTAGTATGCTTAATTCATCCTGAATGTCATATCTCAGACCATTCAGGTATCTGGAAACTTTCTCATCGTCGGTCTCCTGATGACCTGCTCTGATGTTCAGTCGATAGAATTCCTCAGTGTATTCTTTGACTGTCATCAGCTTCTGTCTCAGGTTCTGCATTTGCCTGAACAGTGTGATTTGATAATCCCTTGGGATGAACTTCACTTTCATCTTCACGATCATTCGATCCCAACTCTTGATCTTTTGCTTTCCTTTGCAGCGTCTATCAACTTGTAGCTCGTCCCACCACAATGCTGCATGTCCCTTCAAGCGCGTAACTGCATGCTTGACTTTCTTATCTTCTTCCACATCTTCATAATCGAAGTATGTGTCAAGAGCTCTAATCCAATCTACCATTTCTTCTGCATCCAGATTCCCCTCATAGACTGGAATGTCCATCTTCGCCTTCGCCCCCATCCTGGCAATGGCTTTGATCAACTGCTCGGTTGATGCCTCTTCTACTGTGACCTCTTCTTCATGTCCAACTTCCTCTTCAACTTCAGAATCACTAAGATCCCCAGCACCAACTTCATGTCTTTGTGTTGTCTCCATCTCCTCGAGTCTCGCTCGGAGATCTCTCATCTTCCGCTCCATTTCTGGATTTCCTGCTGGTCTACCCCTTCTTTGAACCTCCCTATCTTCTTGGTTTGGTGACTATCTTTCTCTTTGGGGCGGCATGATGTATCCTCTTCTCTGCTACAGAAAGAAAAGAATTTCCTGCTATGATACCACTTTGACGGCAACCACACTCCTCAGAGCACGTTCGCCTCCTCAGGACCTTCTCTTCTCCATAGCCCAAAGAACTTCTTGGTTCTTCTATCTCCCAATCGGAAGATCTGCACCCACATCTCTTTTGCGCGACTTTCCCTTTGTTCACTTGTTAGGAAAATCG
>JASDQU010371541.1:0-14653 GCA_032191745.1 Picea mariana
TTAATGATTAATTTAGAGATTAGTTTGGAGTTGGTTTGAGATTTTGTAGGAGCTGTTGAGATATTATCTCAACCTCCATACCTATGTTTGGAATTGGTTGGATCTAACTCCAACTACATATACCTATTGTATCTTGAGATTTGATATAGTAATACAAAATAGATTCGTGTTATTGATGTGCAAGCTCTGCGTGCTCTCTCATTTTCTAATATCACGGGCTTCGGTTGGCACTCTGAACATCGCTATTTCTCTTTAGCTTTGGAAGATAAGTAGGATAAGAAGGGTAACTCTGTAAGTACTGATGACTTTGTGGTGAGAGTGTAAGTGGGATTGGCTCCTCGGTCCCGGGCTCCGTAGTCAAGCGCCGGACTTTTGTGCTTTTCAGCATAAGGAAATTAGGTCGCCCTCCTGTTTGGGTGAGGGAGAATTGTCGGGCTTGGGTACTTCCTATATACGTTTCTATGCATCTGGTTATGGCTATGGGTATGGATCTGCTACTGGCTTTGCTCCCCATATATTCCCGGAGCTACGATCCCTCCGCAAGTTTCTAAATTGGGCACTATCTAGAATTCATTTGTGATTTGGAATTGAATATACAACTGATCTCTCTTTTCTCCAGTCCGTGATGGGGGCCTTCTCTCTCGTGAGGTCTCTTCACACGTGTATCCAGCAGCAAGTTAGGATGAGTTAGGATTAGGAAGCCTACTAGCACCATTTAAGCGTCAAAAAAGCATAATTGGACATTCACCATTTGAAATGTGGTTAAAAAAGAGTAGAATGATTGTCCCTTGTCCTTTAATGTCAATGATTTGTACTATCAATTAATGTTTGTATTTTAATTATTTAATTATGGATAAGAGATGAGGGGAATAGCTTTTCTCAAGCATCTCAACGCCCTTCCTTAAGCTGACACAAGAGCCTCCCAGTTTTCACACAAGAGCTCGGGATCGTACCTCGGAGTGCATGGGATATCAGGTGGCATCATTCAGTTTTGCCTCTAAAGTCCTCCCTCATATTCGATCTCAATCCCTCAATCCAATGGTCCCAAAGTACTTTGAACTAGTGTGCTAGCACTTTTCCCTACAAAAGTCCCTCTCAACCACTTGTCATTTGCCCTCCATGGAGAGGCCAACACTTCCCTTTGGAGATTATTTAATGCACTTAATGTTTGATGGGACCATGAGGGACACACCACATGAAGGTGGATGGGCCACTTCTTGTGGCTTTTAATTTTTGGTTGGTGGAAGATTTGAAACACATACCACATGTCTTTAAGTAATAGGTGTTGGGATATGAGCTCACCTAGATTTAATACATAGAAGAAACAAACAAAGATTTGCGTGGTAAAACCCTCTAATTCCAAAGGGAAACATCCACGAGACAATGGCAAATTATTTCTATTATCAGAACCAGGAGATTACATCTAGCAGATAAGAGAGGGCTTGAAGCCCCTGCTCTCAAATGCCTCTAAGGAATTCACATTTATACAACTCTTCTTTCAGTTACATAAAACTGAATATATTGAATGCTGCCCCTATTCTTGCTAATTAGTTTTAACTAAAACCCAAGAATACCATCTTGTTGAAAACAACCGTGAATTGGTTGTCACATTCCAACAATAGGTTGAGTGTCATGCTTCTTTATGAGAGGTTGTTGGTGTTATGAGGGGAGCTTTAATATGCCCCAAATTTGGAGAAAGGGGAGGACAACAATAAAATTGGAAGAAGGGAACCAATCACGAATTATGGAGGAAGAACAGAAGAAGAGGGGAAGACAAGAGAGAATAGAAGAAGAGGGGAAGATCCCACAGTAAGGAGAAGAAAAGTCATCTTAGACCTTTATGAAGTAATAGTTGTCTCTGTTGTTGATTATTATCTTGATCCAGTCATTAATTACTTATTATTTACCGTAGCTTTGACCCACATATAAGTGTTATTGCAGAGCCAGTTGCATCAATAGCATTAGTATGTTTCTGAAATGTGGGAATGAAGAGAGAAAATGAATAGACCCTCTTGGAGGATTTCTGGGCACGAATTCAAAAAATAGAAACCAACAAGTGTCAAGTGCAACAAGATGTTGAGAACAATGCAGACATTGAAGAGGAGAAAATTTGAAGTGAAGGAAAGAGACAGGAAGATGAGGACAATAGAACCCTAGTAGGAAACTAGACTGAATTGTCATTGGTAGAGATAGATGGGTAGAATACCGTGGTTGTTCCAATAGAGATTGACAAGAGAAGAGGAAAACAAAGAAAAAGGAGAATAGAATAGTATAGAAATGGGGAAGAAGGATTGAATAAAAGGAAATCCCAACTGAGGTGAGATAAAATTATGTTTGTAGATGCTTCTTAAAAATTATTGGAAGCCTGGCTGAGACTTAGAGTAGAAGGCTCTCCCAATCTAATTTTTAAAAAGAAGACCACTTGGCTATGTAATTTCACAATAGTTGAAGCCCACAAAGGAATATGTACATAAATTCATAATTGTATACTTGAATAAAAGATATAGTTGTGCAAGTTTGAGTCATCTCCTTGCATTATTGTGCTTTCTATATTTGTTGTTTCTTCTAAATGTAGATTGGTAGCCTAGTGTGGTTGTGTCTTTCATGTGATATAGGGATGCATCAATTGGTATTAGTGTAGGATGAATAAATCCAACCAAAGGTTTTGTAGACACTTTAGGAAGTTGAAGGTACACATAGTAAAAGGGAAAATTTACACCATGAGGTGGAAAATTTGAGCATGGATCTTGAATATCCTTCTAGTTGGTAAAGGAACCATGATCCTTGATTCATTTAGGAAAATAAGAAATCATTAGGGTTTTGAAGATTGAAGGGAATATTTAAATATGCAAGTGGTTGAAGGTAGTGAAAAAAATGAAGTTGTTGGGTAGATTTGTGAAGAAGAGGTTGAAAACAATAATTCCAAGAAAGTATCAACTTGGGAGAATTGTTGAAGGGGATTTGAGTGAAAAAAATACAATAAATAAGAATTTATTGGTCCATTTCCACAAGAATGAATATGGACGTCATAAATAATTAGGTGAGGGAGTTGTATAAATAGCTAGAGCACATGGAGGAGGCCCTTTGAGTTATACCAACAAAGATAAATCCTACGGGAAATCCCATAACAAATCCATTTTAAGTTGAGAAGGCCTTAGTAGAGGAGGTACAATGTTTTTTCAAACAATTTACAACCTTTTAAGAAAGTGCTAAAAACAAAGGCACAATAGTGAGAGGACACAATCGTCAAGGCACTACCAGTCAAAGAGAAAAGAGTTAAGGAAGCCTCCCATGTAGAGAAGGAATATTTTCATGTTGAAATGGAGATAGAATAGGTGAATACCTCCCGACATCTAAGGAGGGTGATGAAGGAGATTGTGGTGGTATTCATAGAATCATTTGTGCCCTAAATAAGGAAATAATATATTGGAGAAGGTTAATTGGGGAACCCAAATTTTATTTGAAAATTTACTTGTGGATGAATGTGCATGCAAAGATCTTGGCAATACACTTGAGGGTGAAAGTGAGGAGTACACTGCTAAGTTGGAAACAATAATAGATGAAGAATGCATCTATATTTAGATAATCAAGTAAGAAGATATCCATGTGGAATTGGGCCAAGCTAAAGGTGAAACTATTAAGTTTCTAGGAATGAAGGGGATAGTAGTCTATTAGGACACTATTGAAGATGAGTTAGATATTGAGGTGGTAGTGTTAATAGGCACTAAATAAGACAACAATCATGAGGAATTTTCAATACAATTTTGAATTTGAAGGATCCCAAGTGCAAAAGGAGTACAAGATTGAGGAAAGATTCGATGTAGAGGAGGTGAAACAAGATCTCCAGGTATTCGAGATGAAAGAAAATGATGAGAAGTAGTTTTTTGAATCCCTACCAAACTTGTATTCGAGAGGATGATGATGTGAAATGCATGCTTTATTCATTGGAGGATGAAGTGTCCCTGGAGGATATGTCTATGGAAAATTTTAGGGGATAAATTTCTCCCATGGGCTAATTTCCATGCTTTTTACCCAAAAACTATTAGTTAATTTCCATTTTTTCTAAAAAAGATTTTCCCACATTCTATAGGATACAATTATTTTACCTTAGAAATCACCAAAATTTTATACAAACTATATGAAATCCCTAGAAATTTGCATATTTTTATAAAAATGTGGTAAAACATTTTATAGTTTGCATATTAAGGACTAGTAAGATTCGCCAAGGTTTCTACATTTTTTTTGTGACTGGTGGAATCGACAACTAGTTGAGCACGTACTCACATGACAAGTGGTTTTGTTATCTGAATGCTACCACTATAACCTCCATGCATGCCAATGTGGCCCCTCACATGGCACAAAAGGTAAGTCAATGGTTTGAACTCAAGAATTCACATAACAGAGTTCCTTAACAATACACTCCATCACCCAAGGTTTCTACATTTTGAAATAAATTTCCATCCTTAAAATTATCCCCAAATATGTCCATGAGGGAAGTGCATTAGTTTTTTCATATCATGTTTATGAATTTATAGGTACAAAAGGTGGAATAAGTAGTGTTATTGTTGCCACAAGTGATGAGAGAATAGAAATAAGATTGTGATAGAATTTGAAGAAATCTTTGAAGGAGATCAAAACAATCAAAATGTTGTAAGAGAGGAAGATATTACAATGAATAGAGAGGTTGCATAACATGGATATGAGGTAAATATAGTATCCATATGAAGGTTTGAAAGATAATGTACGGTCATTAAGAAGTTGTGAACTTTCAAGAAACATTTGAAGGAGACATGAGAATGTACAGTAATTAAGAACTTGTGAACTTTGAAGGAAAATTTGAAGAAGACACTACTGAGAAAAGAATAAAATAAGTGGTTGAAACCTATATAAAACTGGAGAGTGTTTTGGTATAAGAGAATGAAAGGCCCACAATTGTAATGAAGGCCATAGAGGAAGTCAATTAATTCGAAGAGGAGATAGCCTTGAAGGCTATGCGGAAAAAAGGAGAATATGGAGATGTTGCCATTGTTACTTTTCATTCTGAAGGTAGAGACTCCTATATCCAAGAGGATAATATGATCGAGAAGAATATCCATAGGGATGATGGACATGAGGATAATGGTGTTACCACAATAGCAGCAATAGAAGAAATAGGAGAGAACTAAACCTAAGTAATTGCAAACACAATAGTCAAATATGTAGAAGGAGGAGAATATGAAAGGAATGCTTTGTTTCTCTAATAATTTATTTGGTTATGAGTGTGTAGGGATAGGAAACAACATTAAGGATACAAAATCTGAGAAGGAATGTCATCACAAGGAAGTTCCTGGGATACTAAACAACATGAGAAAAGAGGGAAGTAAGGATGATGGAAGCAAGATAGATTTAAAATAAATAGAAGTAGAAAAAGACCCATGTGTTGAAGTTGTTGGAATAGCAGTCTATGTAGGTTCATCACATCTTTGGAACTTCTATAGATAATAATTTATGGTCAATAGTTGAATACGAGAATCAATTGAGTATTCAACTATGTATTTGACTAATTAGTTGAGTCAGCTAGAACAATTGATTAGCAGTTATAATCAAACATATTTCAAGGAATGCATTACGCACTCTTGTTATTGTATGTGGACAAGATATTCTTCACTTCAAGGGAATTGGTTGTATCTTGGTGCTATAAAAGGATGGCCCTATGGGTCGATCTAGTACAAACAAATGAATGCATGTGAAAAATGTGTTCTAATGCATTTTCATTTGTTCTTCATGTAATAAGTTATGCTACCTTGTGATTAAGTGTTGTAATGGTGTCTCTGGAAAACTTCTCTTCTTGGATTCATTATCTCTCTAATCTATCTAATTCCCTAGTGTTGGATTACTGAGAGGGAGGGTGAATCAATAATAGATCAATTTAATCATTTTTAACCATAAAATGCAAGTGTTATATCAATGTAACATTATCATTCAATAGTTACAAAGTAAAAAAACAATGAACAAATGAGAAATAATACACATACAAAGTACATCAGTGTTTTTACGTGGAAACTCAAAGCGAGAGAAAACCACATAATGTTTTTTCTTCTATGTCTTTAAGAATTACATTCATTGGAAGTAGCAACTTCCTTTGTTTTCCAAATGCAACTGGAAGGAGGCTCCAACCCTCTAATTTCTCATAATACAACCTAAAGGAAGCCCCAACTCCTCAATTCTATGGCTACAACCAGAAGGAGGCTACAACCCCCTATGTTCTTCGGCTACAACTGGAAGGTGGCTACAACCATATGTCCTTTCCCCGTCCAACCACCCTAAAATAAAAGTAGAATGATGGAACTACTATCACACTATCACTGTGAGATATATTGTTGTAAACCTGTACCAATCAACCTATAATCAACCTATACCATAAACAAGTGCATCAACCATGCACCAACGTGTACCAAACAACCTATAATCATCATGTACCATAAACAAGTGCATCAACCATGCACCAACCTGTACCTCAACCTGTACCATCGACGAGTGCATCAACAATGCACCAAATATGTACCAATCATGTATCAAATACACATAAACTATGACTAATCAAAATGTACCAACATCAATAACTATACACCTCGTGTATGTGTCAACTCATCAACTACCTGTCTCAACCATGTACCAACCATGTACCTCAACCATATACCAAATACATATACCAATATAACCATCAAAATTTCTTTAGCAAAATATCACACTATCCATAACCAAATACCATAAACCATTACATCAAACCATGTGCCAGATCCTCATAGTTATACAACCTCTATCTGTAACATACCTCAACCAAAAAGCCCTCATCAATTTTATCATCCAAATCTGATTTGTAACTCTGTAACAGACCTGGTGTATATGATCACATACCTGCAAACCTTCCTTAACTTTAACAACAAGAGACTAGCCTTCTCATCAAACTTTACTTTAGTCTCACATGACTAATTTTGGATTAGTCAACAACCCTAACTTGCAATAATCATAACTGTGTACTTGTAATGAATAAAGATCTAAAAATGGTACACAATATTCTTTAGTGTCTTTTATGCAATTCCTCTGGATTCTACTACTTATTCAAATTCATTGTAAAAATACTTTGAATAATACCTCCAAGTTAACAGAGTGTTGTTTTTCCAAGTTGCATTACCACTAAACCATCATTAGCTTGCAGTCACCCTTGTGGATAATATATTAAATAAACAATGAAGAATACATAAATATGATCATGATTATAAATAAGACCATATATATTCTCATACAAAGATCCTCTTTCAATAAAAAATATATATATATATATTTTTATTAATTATTAATTATTCTTCTTATTTATTTATGATTATAAATGAGACCATATATATTCTCATACAAAGATCCTCTTTCAATAAAAATATATATATATATATATATATTTTTATTAATTATTAATTATTAATTATTCTTCTTATTTATTTATGATTATGTTTTGTATATTTATGTGTATTAAGTATCTAGCTTTTTTAATGCTTAGTTATTCAATCCTATCATAATTATGCTATTTATTCAATGTTTTCCCAAATTGTTCTATAATAATTATATGTTTGTATGCCTTTTATTTAGTTTATACACATTATGTTGTCATTGATTATTTTAGGAAGTGTATTCCATGTCTTCCTTTCATTAATTAAGATATATTTTCATATTTATGAGTAAAAAAATTATTGTGAATAAATAATTATAGTTTAATTTTAATGATAAGAATAATTTGTTTTTTAAATTTCTTCTAAAATTTATTTAAATGATATGTTTTTCAAATAAATTATTTAATTAATTAAATATTCAAATTATAAAACAATGTTTTTTATTTATATTATTAATTTATTTTATTTTAAAAAATAAAATTTAAATATGTATTTTAATTTTTAGATACTTATAGATTCAAATTAAATTTGAATCTATCATGTATTTAGATAAATAAAGAGGGATCAAATTTCTTAAAGTGTAAATTTTTTTATAATTTAATTTTATTACTTTTAGAAAAGAATAATATAGGTAAACCTAGAAGGATCATTCCTTAATAAAAAAAATTGCATTTAAGTAATTTGATTTCGACATTCTAAGTTTCATAGATCCTAGTTTAAGATGATGATTATTTAATCACTTTTGTTGAATCCCATAAAATAGATCTCAATATTCTTGTAAAACAAAAAGGTAACCACAAAGCATTGTTCAAGCAAGTGGTGGGTTAGAACGCAATTCCAATATCAAAGTTCAAGTCTGTAAGCCCTTCTTTCTAGAAAGGTAAATAGTAAAGGATCTCGTAGCATGCATTAAGGCATCCAGGCAGGTAGGTCTCAACAGTTCTAATTGATTCATCATATCGTATTTGCTCCTCTTAAATCCAAGTCATGGTGTATCTTCCTGGTCCACCTGCAAAACTAAATAGTCTTTCTCTTTGATTTACTTTTGAGTTTGGTAGTTGTGAGTTTAAGATCAATCTACTTTGTTTCTTTAATTTTTTTTTATGTTTTCAAGTACACTATCTAGTTATTTAATTCTTATTTTATTTTATTTGTTGTTGTAACTAAATGAAAACATCTTCCCATACTCTCATTATTATTTTTAATTTAACCTTACCAGTTTTAAGCTAGTACACCTTCAAGTCTGTAAGCCCTTCTTTCTAGAAAGGTAAATAGTAAAGGGTCTCCTAGCAACGAAGGATTCATGAAGCAAGTGTTTAGGGCTAAAAGAGATAGGTCTAAAGGTGGGTAGCTAGCATGCATTAAGGCAGGTAGGTCTCACCAGTTCTAATTGAATCATCATATCGTATTGGCTTCTCTTAAAGCCAAGTCATGATGTATCTTCCCGAATCTACATTGATTTACTTTTATGTTTAGTAGATGTGAGTTTAAGATCAATCTAGTTTGTTACTTTAATATTTTTTTATGTTTTCAAGTACATGTATCTAATTATTTAATTTTTATTTTATTTTATATATTGTTATAATTAAATAACAACATCTTCCCATATTCTCATTATTATTTTTAATTTAACCTTACTAGTTTTAAGCTAGTAAACCTTTTAAGAAATTTAATGATTAAATTTAAGAACATTAGGACGAGTGCTTAAACTCTCCCGTGCAAAAAGTTTATCGCAACTCTCTGAATATCGCGGAGATTCCCTAATTTCGATATTTTTAAACGGCTGTGCTAATATATTTTGTTGGGCAACTTACTGTCTTTATATTTTGTTTTCAAATATCGTGTCCATGTGAGTCCCATAAAAAATCTCCCCACATAAATATTTAAAAACTGAAACTCTAGAATAGAAAACTAGAAGGTAATTTTACAAGGTTTAATAACAGAGGATTTAGAAAAGGAGTGGGTTAACTTTTGAGCAATTTTTTTTTGAGTTATTTTTTAGTTAAGTTTTTTGGTGGTGTGGTTTTAAATTTTTGGGTAATTCAGAATTTTGATCCATTTTTTGAGCATTTGAGTTGGTTTAAAATGGGGCAAAACCCATAGAATAAAGTTCTGAAATACATAAAATTTTGATCCATATAAAATTCAAACTATCTCTGAAAATCTGACCGAATTCAAGCCCATTTTTTTACTTAAAAAACAAATTTGTTTACTCCCCTGTTAGCTTACTCACACTCATATAGAAAAAGAAAATCCATTGATAACGAGACGCGGCAGATAGAGAGGACAACTATAAAAGCATACGTGAAGACACACTACTGGCAGATACAGTGCTTCATTTGTCGTTCAGTTGGGTGGATTAGGTATGGGAATATTATTCTCTACACTAGAATTGACCGAGTGCACAGTATTTCTGAATGGATATTCCCACTGTTACTTTGGAGGACACCAAATTCACTATCCACAGCTTCTGGCCCGCATACCTTTTATGGGATTAGGTATGGGAGAAAAGATCGTAGTTCTCACAACTCAATTAAATTCTCTAAAAACGTCGAATTAAAATGATCGGAATGAGGGAATGCCGGGTCGACTAAATTATTACAAGAAGACGAAGATCGATTTTCCTGCAATATTTTACTTCCACATGGGGCGAGGAAAGAAGAAGGGGACTGGTGATGCTCGTCTGTTTCTATAAAGCCGTTTGCTCGAAGTTAATCAACTCCAATAGATCGTACGGATAATCTCCCGTACAATTCACCAACAGCAATTGGAACCATGATTTGGAGATATCTATTTCCCCAACATGATCATCTGGATCATCGCTTTCAAGCCTTCTTTTTCAATGTTAGATGATTGTCAATATCTAACCTTGTCTTTCCACGAATCTATCTCAGTGGACACTTATAAGAGAAAATCAAAATCAAGTTAATATGTTGGTTGTTCATAATGATGGGTGGAGTGTCCACTCGAAATTTTCACGGAATCTAGTGGACATTTTACTCATCAAAGAAAATCAAAATCAAGTTAATATGTTAGTTGTTCATGATGATGGGTGGAGTGTCCACTAGAAATCTTGGACATTTCAAAAGCTTCACACTTCATTCTCAAATATAATTATCTTTATCAACTTTAATTAGCATTATGACTAACCGTAAAAATCTATATTATCAGATATATTTATTTTTATCAGCTTTGATTGAAAAAATACCCCTTCAATGTGCTAAAATTCACGGGTTTGGACCCTCTTGAGAATACAAGAGCATGTGTATTCCAATAATTCTTTATCTCATTACTTGTTCGACCAGGAAGTCGCCCGCCGAATATCACATTAGATAGAGAGGATTGTCAAGTTGCATAAGGATTGCCAAGAAGACGATGTAATCTCATGATGAGCTCTTCCTCTTCGTTGGAAATATTTCCATCCCTAATATGTGACGAAAGAGAGTTCAACCAAGTCAATTTACAACTCTTCCCAACTTGTTTTAGACCTGCAAAGCCAATTTCTTCAAGTCAAAAACTAAAGAGAGCAGGAAGAACATAACACAGAATCAAAACAACACAAAATAACACAGAGAAGGGAAATGAATACACAACTCAAATGAAACTGGTTCGATTGATGTGAATTTATAGAAAAATTTACATGTAGTAGGTCTATCTCAAAGCCTCAAGAGTTTCCGACGGTTTCTTGAAGTTTCTTGATATTTTCTGGAGTCTGTCCTCTTTGCCAACTACCACATTTAATTCGGCTTCTAGATGTCTTTTCACCACCTATACTAATAAGCATTACAACTTAATTAATCTATTTTTTAACAGTCCCCCTTAATTTTTATTAGGATTAACATACACTTATTAAAGGGATACTTCTTTAAGTCCTATCATGCTTCTGAACTTTACAAGCTTTACAGTACTCAAAGCTTTAGTAAATATATCAACAAGTTGATCTTCTGTTCTACATTATTTCAACATGATGTTGCCTTTCTATGTTTGCTCTCGAACATAATGATGATGAATTTCAATATGTTTGATCCTTGCATGAAAAGTTGGATTCTTTGTTAATTGTATTATTCTTTGATTATCATAGTAAATAGTTGTAGCTTATGTTTGAGGATGATTCAATTCAACAAGAATGCCTCTTAGCCATGTAGCTTCTTGTGTTTCAAGTGTTTCTCCTTTATATTTAGATTATGTTGATGATAAAGAGATTGTATCTTGCTTCTTGCTACTCCATGATATTTCTCCCAAATCAAGATAAAAGATATATCCAAAAGTTGATTTTCTATCATTAGTATTTCCTGCCCAAGAGTCTGTATATCCTGCAAGTTGAACATTACCACCATTTTGATATTCAAGTCCAAGCTTATAAGTTCCTTTGATATATCTAAGTATTCTTTTAGTTGCATTCCAATGTTCAAGATGAAGATCATACATAAATATAGAAACCATTCCAACTGCATATGCAATATCTGATCTCGTGGATGTTAGATAAATAAAATTTCCAACCATATGTGTATATATTGTGCCATTAATTTTTTCAGAAATAAAATTGCTTCTTAACTTGGTCCCTGCATCAATTGGAGTTGGAGCTGACTTACAATTCTTCATTTTGAACTTCTTCAATAGATCAAGTGCATATTTTGGTTATGATAGAAGAATTCTATCTTTTTCTTGCCAAACTTGGATGCCAAGAAAATAATGTAATAACCCCAAGTCTGTGATATCAAAATCCTTATTTAGCTAATTCTTGAATTCATATACCTAACTTAAATTGCTTCATGTAATGATTAAGTCATATACATATAAGAAAACCAACCTTTATAAAACCTGGTGGTTTTTTCATAGAAATTTCTTCAAGTAAATCACCATGCAAAAAACCACTCTTTATATCCATTTGATGAATTTCCCAACCCAATTTTGCACCTAGAGAAACTACAATGCGAATTGTAGTCATTTTAGAAACATGTGCAAATGTTTTAGTATAGTGAACACCTTCTTTTCATGAGAATCCTTTTTCAACGAATCTAGCCTTATGCTTCTCGATTTCTCCATCAGATGCGAACTTTGCCCTATATATACATTTGCAGCCAATGAGATTTTTATCTTCTGGGAGAGGAGTCAACTCCCAAGTTTGATTCTTCATTAAAGAGTCATATTCATCTTTCACTGCAACATCCCATTAAGGTTTTCCTTGACCTTATTCAAAGACCTGTGGATCATCAACATGCATCACTTTAGTCATAAGAGCATAGTTTGCATAATGTTTTCTTGGACCTTCTTGATAAATCTCTTGAAGATTTCTTGTTTTTGTGGAAGAACCATCTTGTGTACCTGGAGAAACAATTTCTTCTTCACAAGATTCAAAACTTTCTTCATTAGCCATTTCATCAAGATTTTCTTCACTATTTTGGTCACTAAGAATTGATGAGGTAGGAGAAAGGGAAGAAGATTTGGTAGATGGTATGCATCTTTCATCAAATATTACATCTTTTCTAATGAGTATTTCATTCTTTTCAGAATCAGACAACCTGTAGGCCTTAGATGTTTCATTGTAACCAACCATAATACATTTGTGACATTTTCTATCAAGTTTCTTTCTCTTTTCATTAGGAATATGAATATAAGCATCACACCCACAAACCTTGAAATGACTTACAGTTGGCTTTCTTCTACTCCAAGATTCTTCGGGACTCTTATGTTTGACAACAATTGTAGGTGTCCTATTGACAATATAAGTTGCAATATTTATAGCTTGAGCCCATAATTTTGGATCCATATTTCTAGCATGTAGCATACACCTAGCCATCTCCATAATAGTCCTATTCTTCCTTTCATCTACCCAATTTTGTTGAGGTGTATAAGGGACTGTATGTTCTCTTTTAATTTTATTATACTTACAATAATCATCAAACTCTTTGTTTACATATTCTTTTCCATTATCATTCCTTAAAATCTTAATAGAATTTCCACCTTGTTTTTCTACAAAAGCCTTAAATTCCTTGAACTTGCCAAATACTTCATCTTTTTTATTTAGAAAATAAACCCAAATCCTTCTACTAAAGTCATCAATAAATGTTAGAACATACCTGAAACCTGAAATAGAAGGATGTTCTAATGGCCCCATGAGGTCACTATGAACCAAGTGAAGTGGATTCTTGGCTCTCCATGGTTTTCCTTTTATGAATTTCTCCATATGTTGCTTACCAAACATGCATCCTTCACAAACTTCTTTCCTTTGAGAAATTTTAGGTAGTCCATACACCATTCCAAACCTTTTCATAAAACTTAGACTTTTGTAATTTAAATGTCCGATCCTCTCATGCCACAACCTACTCACATTATCAACTTATGCAACCAAATCTTTTTCATTTGAGGTAAACCTTCCAAACTTATAAAGTCCATTTTCTACATATCCAGAAGCAACCACTTTATAATTACTATTAATATCTTTAATTAAGAACTTGTCCTTATAAAACTCAACTTTATAACCTTGATTTGCAATTTGAATCACAAATAGTAAATTTGACTTAAGATTGGGAACCAACATAACATTATTGAATCCTCCATCTTCAATAGCAACATTTCCGGTTTCAATCACGTTTAGTGTTGTATCATCACCAAGAATTTTTTTTTCCTTATTGCAATCATTATCTAAAATAACAAAGTTCTCCTTATTATGGGACATATGCCTAGTTTGACCTGAATCTATGACCCATTCATCTTTATTTGAAACATTGGCATTAAGTGCAACATAGAGAGCATTACCTTTTTCTCTTATAGAGTTTTTATGATTTGAAAATTTAAGTTTCTTTTGTTTCATGTCCCATCGATTTTTACGACAATCCTTCACATAATGCCATGGCTTCCCACAATAATGACAATTACTATTAAATCTATAAGGATTCTTCTTTTATTCAAGTTTCTTTGAAAACTGACTTGTCTTATCATTGAATTTCTTTGTATATTGAGTTCATCTTCCCTTGGAGACGAGTGCATGAATTTCATCATTAGATGACTCCCTTTCCTTTGTTAGGCGTTTCTCTTCCTGCAATAACTTGGTAGTAAGATTAGATACAAAAATAGTGGGAATTTTATTAGTTGTGTCAAGCCCTCTAATGAAAGGCTGATAGAAACTAGGAAGGCTCCAAAGGATGATATGGACAAACTCCTTTTCTTCCAATGTTTTTCCAAGAATCTCTAATTCATTACACATATCTTTCAACTTGGTTAATTGA
>JASDQU010371541.1:42841-61842 GCA_032191745.1 Picea mariana
CTTAATAAAAAAAATTACATTTAAGTAATTTGATTTCGACATTCTAAGTTTCATAGATCCTAGTTTAAGATGATGATTATTTAATCACTTTTGTTGAAGCCCATAAAATAGATCTCAATAGTCTTCTGACAATATTGAATGTAAAAGGGGGCACAAGGCACCCACAACTGGCTGGTGGTAGTTGTAAAACAAAAAGGTAATCCAGTAGGTTGAGGTAATAGTTCTGGTCTAAGTGTTGTACCCACAAAGCATTGTTCAAGCAAGTGGTGGGTTAGAACGCAATTCCAATATCAAAGTTCAAGTCTGTAAGCCCTTCTTTCTAGAAAGGTAAATAGTAAAGGGTCTCGTAGCAACGAAGGATTCATGAAGCAATTGTTTAAGGATAAACGAGATAGGTCTGAAGGTGGGTAGCATGCATTAAGGCATCCAGGCAGGTAGGTCTCAGCAGTTCTAATTGAATCATCATATCGTATTAGCTCCTCTTAAATCCAAGTCATGGTCTATCTTCCCGAATCTACATTGATTTACTTTTGAGTTTGGTAGATGTGAGTTTAAGATTAATCTACTTTGTTACTTTAATTTTATTTTTTATTTTTAAGTACATGTATCTAGTTATTTAATTCTTATTTTATTTTATTTGTTGTTGTAACTAAATGACAACATCTTCCCATATTCTCATTATTATTTTTAATTTAACCTTACTAGTTTTAAGCTAGTACACCTTCAAGTCTGTAAGCCCTTCTTTCTAGAAAGGTAAATAGTAAAGGGTCTCCTAGCAACGAAGGATTCATGAAGCAAGTGTTTAGGGCTAAAAGAGATAGGTCTAAAGGTGGGTAGCTAACATGCATTAAGGCAGCCAGGCAGGTAGGTCTCACCAGTTCTAATTGAATCATCATATCGTATTGGCTTCTCTTAAATCAAAGTCATGATGTATCTTCCCGAATCTACATTGATTTACTTTTAAGTTTAGTAGATGTTAGTTTAAGATCAATCTACTTTGTTACTTTAATTTTTTTTATGTTTTCAAGTACATGTATCTAGTTATTTAATTCTTATTTTATTTTATTTGTTGTAACTAAATAACATCTTCCCATACTCTCATTATTATTTTTAATTTAACCTTACTAGTTTTAACCTAGTAAACCTTTTAAGAAATTTAATGATTAAATTTAAGAACATTAGGATGAGTGCTTAAACTCTCCCGTGCAAGAAGTTTATCGCAACTCTCTGAATATCGCGGAGATTCCCTAATTTCGATATTTCTAAATGGCTGCGCTAATATATTTTGTTGGGCAACTTACTGTCTTTATATTTTGTTTTCAAATATCGTGTCCATGTGAGTCCCATAATTTAATTTTACAAGGTCTAATAATATCGGATTTAGAAAGGAGTGGGTTAATTTTTGAGCAATTTTTTTTTGAGATATTTTTTAGTCAAGTTTTTTGGTGGTGTGGTTTTAAATTTTTGGGTAATCCAGAATTTTGATCCATTTTTTTGAGCATCTGAGTTGGTTTAAAATGGAGCAAAACCCGTAAAATAAAATTATGAAATACATAAAACTTTAATCCATGTAAAACTCAAACTATCCCTGAAAATCTGACCAAATTCAAGGCCATTTTTTCACTTGAAAAACAGATTTGTTTACTCCCCTGTTAGCTTACTCATATAGAAAAAGAAAATCCATTGATAACGAGACGCGGCAGACAGAGAGGACAACTATAAAAGCATACGTGAAGACACACTACTGGCAGATTCAGTGCTTCATTTGTCGTTCAGTTGGGTGGATTAGTTATGGGAATATTATTCTCTACACTAGAATTGACCGAGTGCACAGTATTTCTGAATGGATATTCCCACTGTTGCTTTGGAGGACACCAAATTCACTATCCACAGCTTCTGGCCCGCATACCTTTTATATTCCCATGATCTACTATACTGTATGGGAGAAAAGATCGTAGTTCTCACAACTCAATTAAATTCTCTAAAAACGTCGAATTAAAATGATCGGAATTAGGGAATGCCGGGTCGACTAAATTATTACAAGAAGACGAAGATCGATTTTCCTGCAATATTTTACTTCCACATGGGGCGAGGAAAGGAGAAGGGGACTGGTGTTGCTCGTCTGTTTCTATAAAGCCGTTTGCTCGAAGTTAATCAACTCCAATAGATCGTACGGATAATCTCCCGTACAATTCACCAACAGCAATTGGAACCATGATTTGGACATATCTATTTCCCCAACATGATCATCTGGATCATCGCTTTCAAGCCTTCTTTTTCAATGTTAGATGATTGTCAATATCTAACCTTGTCTTTTCATGAAACACTTATAAGAGAAAATTAAAATCAAGTTAATATGTTGGTTGTTCATGATGATGGGTGGAGTGCGCACTCGAAATTTTCATGGAATCTAGTGGATACTCCACTCATCAAAGAAAATCAAAATCAAGTTAATATGTTAGTTGTTCATGATGATGGATGGAGTGTCCACTAAAAATCTTGAACATTTCAAAAGCTTCACACTTCATTCTCAAATATAATTATCTTTATCAACTTTAATTAGCATTATAACTAACTTTAATTAGTATTATCAAATATATTTATTTTTATCAGCTTTGATTGAAAAAATACTCCTTCAATGTGCTAAAATTCACGGGTTTGGACCCTCTTGAGAATACACGAGAATGTGTATTCCCATAATTCTTTATCTCATTACTTGTTTGACCAGGAAGTCGCCCTGATATCAACGACCATCTGCCGAATATCACATTAGATAGAGAGGATTGTCAAGTTGCATAAGGATTGCCAAGAAGACGATGTAATCTCATGATGAGCTCTTCCTCTTCGTTGGAAATATTTCCATCCCTAATATCTGACGAAAGAGAGTTCAACCAAGTCAATCTACAACTCTTCCCAACTTGTTTTAGACTTGCAAATCCAATTTCTTCAAGTCAAAAACTAAAGAGAGCAGGAAGAACATAACACAGAATCAAAACAACATAGAATAACAAAGAGAAGGGAAATGAATACACAACTCAACTGAAACTGAGACAATGCGGAATGGGTTAGATTGATGTGAATTTATAGAAAAATTTACATGTAGTAGGTCTATCTCAAAGCCTCCAGAGCTTCCGACAGTTTCTTAAAGTTTCTTCATATTTTCTGGAGTCCGTCCTCTTTGCCAACTACCACATTTAATTCGGCTTCTAGATGTCTTTTCACCGCCTATACTAATAAGCATTACAACTTAATTAATCTATTTTTTAACAGTCCCCCTTAATTTTTATTAGGATTAACATACACTTATTAAGGGGATACTTCTTTAAGTCCTATCATGCTTCTAAACTTTACAAGCTTTACAGTACTCAAAGCTTTAGTAAATATATCAACAAGCTGATCTTTTGTTCTACATTATTTCAACATGATGTTGCCTTTCTATGTTTGCTCTCGAACATAATGATGATGAATTTCAATATGTTTGATCCTTGCATGAAAAGTTGGATTCTTTGTTAATTGTATTATTCTTTGATTATCACAGTAAATAGTTGTAGCTTATGTTTGAGGATGATTCAATTCAACAAGAATGCCTCTTAGCCATGTAGCTTCTTGTGTTTCAAGTGTTTCTCCTTTATATTCAGATTATGTTGATGATAAAGAGATTGTAGCTTGCTTCTTACTACTCCATGATATTTCTCCCAAATCAAGATAAAAGATATATCCAAAAGTTGATTTTCTATCATTAGTATCTCCTGCCCAAGAGTCTGTATATCCTGCAAGTTGAACATTACCACCATTTTGATATTCAAGTCCAAGCTTATAAGTTCCTTTGATATATCTAAGTATTCTTTAATTTGCATTCCAATGTTCAAGATGAAGATCATACATAAATCTAGAAACCATTCCAATTGCATATGCAATATTTGATCTCATGGATGTTAGATAAATAAAATTTCCAACCAACTATGTATATATTGTGCCATCAATTTTTTCAGAAATAAAGTTGCTTCTTAACTTGGTCCCTGCATCAATTGGAGTTGGAGCTGACTTACAATTCTTCATTTTGAACTTCTTCAATAGATCAAGTGCATATTTTGGTTGTGATAGAAGAATTCTATCTTTTTCTTCCCAAACTTGGATGCCAAGAAAATAATGTAATAACCCCAACTCTGTGATATCAAAATCCTTATTTAGGTGATTCTTGAAGTCATATACCTAACTTAAACTCCTTCCTGTAATGATTAAGTCATCTACATATAAGAAAACTATTATGATATCACCATTGCAATTTTTTACATAAAGAGCAAGATCATAAGGACTTCTTTTGAATCCATCATTCAAGAAGTACTCATTAATTTTGGAGTACCATGCTCTTGGAGCCTCCTTTAACCCATACAATGATTTTTTAAGCTTACAAAAAAGATGTTCTTGACCAACCTTTATAAAACCTGGTGGTTTTTTCATAGAAATTTTTTCAAGTAAATCACCATGCAAAAAACCACTCTTTACATCCATTTGATGAATTTCCCAACCCAATTTTGCAGCTAAAGAAACTACAATGCGAATTGTAGTCATTTTAGAAACAAGAGAAAATGTTTGAGTATAGTGAACACCTTCTTTTCATGAGAATCCTTTTTCAACCAATCTAGCCTTATGCTTCTCGATTTCTCCATCAGATGCTAACTTTGCCCTATATATACATTTGCAGCCAATGAGATTTTTATCTTATGGGAGAGGAGTCAACTCCCAAGTTTGATTCTTCATTAAAGAGTCATATTCATCTTTCACTGCAACATCCCATTCAGGTTTTCCTTGACCTTATTCAAAGACCCATGGATCATCAACATGCATCACTTTAGTCATAAGAGCATAGTTTGCATAATGTTTTCTTGGACCTTCTTGATAAATCTCTTGAAGACTTCTTGTTTTTGTGGAAGAACCATCTTGTGTACCTGGAGCAACAATTTCTTCTTCACAAGATTCAAAACTTTCTTCATTAGCCATTTCATCAAGATTTTCTTCACTATTTTGGTCACTAAGAATTGATGAGGTAGGAGAAAGGGAAGAAGATTTGGTAGATGGTATGCATCTTTCATCAAATATTACATCTCTCCTAATGAGTATTTCATTCTTTTCAGGATCATACAACCTGTAGGCCTTAGATGTTCCATTGTAACCAACCATAATACATTTGTGACATTTTCTATCAAGTTTCTTTCTCTTTTCATCAGGAATATGAACATAAGCATCACACCCAAAAACCTTGAAATGACTTACAGTTGGTTTTCTTCTACTCCAAGATTCTTTGGGACTCTTATGTTTGACAACAATCGTAGGTGTCCTATTGACAATATAAGTTGCAGTATTTATAGCTTGAGCCCAGAATTTTGGATCCATATTTCTAGCATGTAGCATACACCTAGCCATCTCCATAATAGTCCTATTCTTCCTTTCATCTACCCAATTTTGTTGAGGTGTATAAGGGATTGTATGTTCTCTTTTAATTCCACTATACTTACAATAATCATCAAACTCTTTGTTTACATATTCTTTTCCATTATCATTCCTTAAAATCTTAATAGAATTTCCACCTTGTTTTTCTACAAAAGCCTTAAATTCCTTGAACTTCCCAAATACATCATCTTTTTTATTTAGAAAATAAACCCAAATCCTTCTACTAAAGTCATCAATAAATGTTAGAACATACCTGAAACCTGAAATAGAAGGATGTTCTAATGGCCCCATGAGGTCACTATGAACCAAGTGAAGTGGATTCTTGGCTCTCCATGATTTTCCTTTTATGAATTTCTCCATATGTTGCTTACCAGACATGCATCCTTCACAAACTTCTTTCCTTTGAGAAATTTTAGGTAGTCCATACACCATTCCAAACCTTTTCATAAAACTTAGACTTTTGTAATTTAAATGTCCGATCCTCTCATGCCACAACCTACTCACATTATCAACTTATGCAACCAAATCTTTCTCATTTGAGGTAAACCTTCCAAACTTATAAAGTCCATTTTCTACATATCCAGAAGCAACCACTTTATAATTACTATTAATATCTTTAATTAAGAACTTGTCCTTATAAAACTCAACCTTATAACCTTGATTTGCAATTTGAATCACAAAGAGTAAATTTGACTTAAGATTGGAAACCAACATAACATTATTGAATAGTCCATCTTCAATAACAACATTTCCGGTTCCAATCTTTAGTGTTGTATCATCACCAAGAAATGTTTTCTCCTTATTGCAATCATTATCTAAAATAACAAAGTTCTCTTTATTATGGGACATATGCCTAGTTTCACCTGAATCTATGACCCATTCATCTTTATTTGAAACATTGGCATTAAGTGCAACATAGAGAGCATTACCTTTTTCTCTTATAGAGTTTTTATGATTTGAAAATTTAAGTTTCTTTTGTTTCATGTCCCATTTATTTTTGCGACAATCCTTCACATAATGCCATGGCTTCCCACAATAATGGCAATTACTATTAAATCTATAAGGATTCTTCTTTTATTGAAGTTTCTTTGAAAACTGACTTGTCTTGTCATTAAATTTCTTTGTATATTGAGTTCATCTTCCCTTGGAGACAAGTGCTTGAATTTCATCATTAGATGACTCCCTTTCCTTTGTTAGGCATTTCTCTTCCTGCAATAACTTGGCAGTAAGATTAGATACAAAAATAGTGGGAATTTTATTAGTTGTGTCAAGCCCTCTAATGAAAGGCTGATAGAAACTAGGAAGGCTCCAAAGGATGATATGGACAAACTCCTTTTCTTCCAATGTTTTTCCAAGAATCTCTAATTCATTACACATATCTTTCAACTTGGTTAATTGAGGTGCAATTTCTTGATTATTAGACAACTTCAAATTATGTAAATCACTAGTAAGATTTAAGATCCATGATTCACTTGTATTATAATATAATTGCTTAAGTACCTTCCATATTTCAGTGCCTTCTCTTAAATTTTTAATTTCTGCAAATGCTTCATCAGACACACAAATTTTAATATATGCACCAACTTCCTTATTTATTTAATCCCATTTTTCAAGAGCCTTTTGTTTAGTAGGAGGGGCCTCTTTTCCACTAACCAAATCAGATTGCTTTCTCATTGTAAAAAATGGCTCTATTTTATGCACCCAATCATTATACTTTTTCCCATTTAACTTAATTTCTGGAATTATACCCATGTTAATGGCCATTTTATCAATGAAAAAATACTCCCACATAGAAATTATCCCTTCTTCACACAATATCCCACACACATAAATGATGGCTTCTTCAGACAATAGCACAAAAAATAACATTGAAAATATCTCTTCCTGCTATTTTAAATTTCCTTATTATTATTTTAAAAAGGAGACTCTGAGAACCCAATGGTTAACCTCAAAAAAAAAAACTTCAACAAATTTGTGATTTGAGGAAAAATAGAGTTCACCCTCCTTGTGGCGGCTTCTTCCTCCCAATGCAACATCCTTCACCTGTTAAACCCGATGCAACCTCCTTCACCATTTAATCGCGTCTTTCAGCTTCTACATTCAGGAGCTTTTCTCTACATCTATGTTGTTAGAACAACAATCTGATTCGAGCCTGGCAACAGACAACAATTCATTTGAGAGCACCTCCAACATGCAACACTTCAGGCAAACACACAATTCAATCTTCAGGAAATGAGAGAGAAGGAGGAACAAAACTCATCTCAATAGAAAACCCAATATCAACGTCGCTCTGATACCACGAAGAGACCAGGAAGAACATAACACATAATCAAAACAACACATAATAACACAGAGAAGGGAAATGAATACACAAATCAACTAAAACTGAGACAATGTGGAATGGGCTTGATTGATGTGAATTTATAGAAAAATTTACATGCAGCAGGTCTATCTCGAAGCCTCCAGAGCTTCCGACAGTTTCTTAAAGTTTCTTGATATTTTTTGCAGTCCACTGTCTCTGCCAACTACCACATTTAATTTAGCTTCTAGATGTATTCTCACCGTCTATACTAATAAATATTACAACTTAATTAATCTATGTTTTAACACACACACACACACACACACACATATATTCACATGATGAACGTTCGGTTTTTTTCATGGAGATTCTACACATAAATATAAATACTTCTCTTTTCCATCGAAGATGTTGTCTTTGGGATTTTGTGAATGGTATCAAGTACAACGTTCACTCATTTTTTCGTCAGCCACCTCCACCCAACCGCTTGCAAGCATTCTCTCGACCTAATGGAAAATTTTTTGCTAGAGCCTTTGTGAATGGTGTCAAGTACAACATGTGTTCCTAATTTAGAGAAATTATATAAAACTTGAACTATAAATTGAGTAGATTAGTGAACTATATGCTCTCTTTCCGCGATCACTACTTAGTTTTTTTCCCTTTGCAGGATATTAGTCTTGGCACGGATGAGATTATATAGGAATAGGTTGGTGCAATCTGTGATCGAATTTGTAACAGGTTTTTTAATAAAGTGTACTTGTTAGAAAATAATTACTGCAACTTTTGTGTCTCTTGTGTTCAGTTTTGATTTGGGTTTCTGTGTGTAATTGTGTAAGAGTTCATACAACCCCAGTTTTCATGAAGTTATTGAGAAATTATGTAGAGCCAAAGATGAAGTCGAGAGCTAAAATACGAAGCCGAGAGCTAAAAAGGAAACTGTGTAAAAGTGAAGAGAGAGAAAAAGTTGCAGATCACAACAAAGCCATAGAGGAGACCACAATCTGTAAAAGATTAAAGATTCGAGTGGAAGAGGCAGATTGCACGAATGGTGAGGGTTTTAGGAGACAAACTGTTGTCGATTCGTTGTGGGTCAAGATCAGTTCCTTCCTTCTTTCATCATTGCTTAAGAGAGTCTACCCTTTTTCTTATGCCCCAGCTGCCAGGATAGCCACTGTACATTTTTTCCTTCCTTGGCTAATATTGTTTTGGGAAAAAGCATGGAAAATTAGGCTATGAGCGAAATTTGTTCCCTAAAATTATCCCTGAGAAGAAGGTTGATCTTACTAGATAGGATGACAATTATTTTAACACCACTAAAAACTATGAAGATTCATTATTCCTTAATTGCAAGGATGCTCAAGAGACTTCTAATGATATTTGGTTGTTAAATAGTGGATGCAGTAATCATATGACAGGAGATAGAATCTTAAATGTAGATATGGATGATTCAGTGAGGACTGAAGTCAAGTTGGCGTCAGACAATATTCTAAAAGTCATGGGAAAAGGAATGGTCAACATCTAGACCAAACAAGGTAAAAAAAAACACATACCATATGTGTATTATGCCCCAGGTTTGAAACATAATATTATTAGTGTTGGCCAACTTACTCATAAAGGGTATGATGTAATCTTTAAGGGCAATGATTGATTCATATATTATAAACCTCCGAATAGGATGTTGATTGATAGGGTGAATAAGACAAAGAATAGAATGTATCATCTTTCCAAATGAATTATGATATACAAGATGTCTCCCTTACCCAAAAGGAAACATGTTTGGAAAATTTTCGCCCGTGACATCTCAGATTTGGTCATCTACATTTTGGTGGCCTAAAACTATTGCAACAAAAAAATATGGTTGAAGGTTTTCCTCCCATTCAAGAGTCAAAGAGTTCATGTGAGAGATGCATTTTGGCAAATAAATGGAGGGATAGTTTTCATAAAGGGGTGTTTTATAGAGCAAAGACACCATTGGAGTTGGTTCATACAGACCTAATGTGGTCCAATGTAGACCCAGTCACTAGGAGGAAGTTACTACTTCCTAACCTCCATGAATGGTTATAGTAGAAATACTTGGGTGTACTTTCTAGCAAATAAATATGAAACTTTTGACAAGTTCAGAGAATCAAGGAAATGGTGGAGAAACAAAGTGGTCATTAGATTAAAGTGTTGACATTAGACAAAGGAGGTGAATATGATTCAAATGTTTTTCATGAATTTTGAAAGCATCATGGGATCAAAATACAGTTTACATCAAGGTATACACTTCAACAAAATGGTGTAGTTGAAAGGAAAAACATAACCATTATGAATATGGCTAGAATCATGTTGAAAGAAAAGCAATTGTCAAATGATTTTTGGTGAGATGCAATATCTTGTTCTATTTATGTTTTGAATAGATCTCCTACTAAAAGTGTGAAGAAAAAATTTCCACAAGAAGCATGGACATGTATGAGTTGTAGTGAGGTGCAGTTCATAGTATTTGGGTGTGTGGCATATGCTCATGTGCCTAAAGAGTTGAGGAGGATGATAGATGACAAAAGTGAAAAATGCATCTTTCTTGGGTACAATGATCAGTCCAGGGCATATAAATTGTATAATCCAGTGAGAAAGAAGGTGATAATCAACAAATCTATTCAATTCAAAGAAGATGGAGCATGGGATGGAAGCATAGATAAGAATGTACCTATTGGAGAAGTAATACCTCAAGAAGAAGATGCAGTGGAGGAGAATATTGCACAAGGTGGATAACAAGGTTTGCAAACCCAATCACCAATCAAAGATACTCAAACAAGAACTCCAGGAAATTTTGTTCAAGGTGAGTCATCTATCCCATTAGCCTATTCTATCCCATTATCCTATTCTAATCCTACTTCTTAGTCAAGCAGTGTATTTGATTCTACAAATTCCTCCATAACATCTAGAAAGACTAGAAGTTTAAAAGAAATATATGAACATCTAGATGTCCATTCAAAATTTTCATTGTTTATTCGTCAACCCATGTTTTGAAGAAACGATTAAAGAAGAAAACTTGGTCCAATAAATGGAAAAAGAAATTGATTCCATATTTAAGAATGATACATGGGATCTAGTAGAATTACCGGAAGATAAAGACTACATTAGTGTAAAATGGTTTTACAAAACCAATTTTAATGAGAAAGGAGAAGTTGAAAAGAACAAGGCCATATTGGTAGAAAAAGGTTTTTCACAACAACCTGGAGTAAATTATGGTGAGACAATTGCACTAGTTGCAACATTAGATACATTTAGATTTGTCTCAGCTACTCGAAATAGGTGGAAATTTTATCAAATGGCTGTGAAGTCAACATTCTCGAATGGTATTTTGGAAAAAGAAGTATATGTGGAGAAACCATAGGATATGTGATCAAAGGACATGAATATAAAGTATACATATTGGAAAAAACTCTATATGGGTTTACGCAAGCTCCTAGAGATTGGTATAGCAAGATTGATTCATATTTGATCATTACAGGTTTCAACAGAAACAACAATGAGCTCACATTGTATAAAAAGGTGAATATGCAAGGTCAAATATTGATTGTTTGCTTATATGTTGATGATATGATCTTCATAAGAAATTTGTTAGTGGACAAATTTAAATAAGCCATGAAACAATAATTTGAAATGAATGATTTGGGATTAATCAAATATTTCCTTCGTATTGAAGTTCTTCAATTAGATTCATTTTGTTTTTCATTTAAGGGAAGGTGTTAGTCCCTAAAGTTTCACTTGACTGTGAGAGGGCAAGCTAGGGCATCATCAGTTTATTGCAAAGTGTTTAAGAGGTTTTTATAATTTGTTTTTTTGAATAAGATGGTTGAAAACTGGCTCAAGGTTATAACATAACATGAAAATCAAGATCAAAACATAGCATATCCTATTGATTGAGTAAAAGGTAGGCACATAGATGGATTAAACCAATAAGAAAAAGAGAATATGAAGCCTTCAATTTGTTAACTTAACATAAATTCTTGTCTTAGAATAGCAAAAGAAGAAAGAACATCAACTTGAAATCAAAACTTGAAATTAATTCCCACAACAAATTCTTTACTGTATTAATTAACAATCAAGAAAAAAATGCATTGCAGTCTGAATAATGAATTCAAGCATGAAGAAAGAAAAACATAGTATAAAAGAGTGTCGAACCATTCATATGCCTTTGCTATTAAGTGACAAATAAAACATAAATGCCTTTACAAGGAGTTTCACAAAAAAGTCCAATGGATCTCCAATTTTTCAACCCAAACATAATCCTTCCTCTTCCTATTTAAGCTATCCAGAAAACCCCTGATCCTATTTTCTAGAATTTTCTTAATGACTAGATCTAGATAACACCTATCTATTAAGGGGGTTAGCTCAGAAAGAGAATTTACATTCCAAAAATAGATCATTGCTCAACAACTTAATATCGTATGATCTTGCCAGCATTAATTTGATTCTACAAAACAGGGATTAGTTTGATCTAGTCATACATTTCGAGGTCTTTGTATTTCACAAGCCAAACGAGTAGACACTGCCATATTTCCTGGAAAACATCAAAATTATGATTATAACAATCATTGTAAAATTTTTAGGGTATGATAATAGTTGTAGCTTTGGCAGTTTTCTGTTTGAGCTTTGTGGTAAGCACGACATTATGCCAGTAGAGTTTAAAGTTGATTTCTCAGATTTCTTTGAGCAATGTCCTTTGCTCTTTTTCCTTCTTCTTGAAACCTTGAATTCTTTCTTGTTGATGAGCACTCCATTGTTCTATACAAGTCTTTTCTCTTTTCAAATGTCTCATTGTCTTCTGGAGTTCCTTGATTTTTTCTCTATTAGTTCTGATTTTGACCTTGAATTCAAGGAACTCTTCAAAAGGTGCAGGTTCATTCAGATTTATGGCAACCTGGGTTCTCTCAATTTAACTTGGTATTTAGAAACCAATTCTGAGTTGTGTTCTTCATCAGAACTTACTGAATCCATGGCTTTTGACATATTTTAATATGTGATTTGAATCTACAAGGTAACCCTTTTAATTTTCAGGGATGTCACTAATACCTTTAGCAATTTCTTTAGCTTTTGCCAATATGGTTGTTGCTCTTGTGACAAGTCCTGTAGATGATCAAATGATCTATTTACCTCTTTTTGCTGGTTTCTTATGAAATGGAGATCTTTTTGTTTTTTTCCTAGTACCTCCTTCAGCATATTCAAAGTGTTCTTGTGACATCTCCAAAAATAAAATATTTTTGAAATTTAAAGTTGTTGGAAGTTTATTCTGTTTTTAGTAAATTCGAATTTGGAAAATTTTTGCCATTTATGGCAATTTCAAATTTCGAATTTGATAATTGTAATTAATTATTATGACTATTGGGCACAGACCTGATTTGACCCAACTAACTATTTGACTATGACACTTGTATGAAAATAGAATATTTTATATTGATTGCAGGAGGACAAATGGAACAACCATGTTAAATTTAGTTGACCATGACTCCATGAGTGGGGAACATGTTGGAACTACCTCTGGGCTAATTATTACAAGGGGAAAATCAGTGATTTGGCCATTGGCAGCCCCTGAAAATCAGGGATTTAGAAAGCTGTGAAAATTCCCAAGGGAGGGAAAAGACCTAGGCAATTGATAAATAGCATATGTGAGGAGGCAGGACGCTGCCAAGTATGCTGGGGAAAGAGACTATTGATTTTGTTTTCCTTGATGTGAGGCAAGAGGAACCTACTGGAATTGAAGGACATTGCTGAGGAGGAGTTTCCAAGTTCGCCCTCATGAATTCATGGTCAAGCTAGGGGCTGAATCGGGCAAGTGGATGTGGCTGCCCTATTCTACGGTTGGGAGGAATGTGGCTATTCCTTTTTTCTTCTCGTGAATTGGTTCAGATATGTAAATCTTCTCCTTCCTTTTTCGAATGATTCATGTATCTGATATCATGCATTTAATTGTGCTAAGTTGAAATAATTTCCATCGATGACATCTGTTCGTTGTAAGAAGTTTATGATCAAAGACTAAATTTTGTGAATGGTTCCTCCTGAAACTAAAACGCTAGACAAAACTATCTACAAATGAACTTGAAAGAACAGATCCACCTACAGAAGCATATCTAACTCTAAAATCATAATTCTAGGTAGGATTGTCTATGTATAGATGAACTTGAAAGGTACAGATCTATTTATAGGTATATGTTTACTTATGTAATTGAAGTTCTAGCAGATCTATCTTTGAATAATTGAATTGGAACAAGCCTATACATACATACATACATACATACATACATACATACATATATATANTATATGGATACCAATGCAGTTAGTACTGTGTACCGACTACATTAAAAGAAATTTAATAAATGAAATAGAAAAACCCACGCAGAGACCTGTTGTCATAATATTCAATAAAATTTCGAAAGTTTGTTGCCCTAGAATAAGGTATTACAGAAGTGTAATGCTCCATAAGAATAAGTGTCCAAAGACTTTTATTCAGGACCTTTACCTATAAAATAACTTAGGCTTTGTTTTTTATTCACACCGAATAAAAGATTTTCAACTAAGAAATACTTACGGCATGAGGAAGTCTACAATTATTAAATGATGAATATACATGTGAAACCATTCACTTGGGGTTCGTGACAGGGGTGATATAGATTTGGCAAATATATTCATATAGTTCTGTATTTTATTCTAAGCAATTGAAAAATCCTACTAGTCTTTTGAAAACCCCTTTATACAGTCTAAAAGACGATAGTCATACAGGAACATAGATGTAAATATAACACTTCTCTTATGGTTAAGCGTTCTAGAATTTTAAACTATTGAATTGTAAACTTGCTCTATCCTTATATTTGACAACGCAGATCATCGTTAACTACTCATGTTGGGTCCATTTTAACTTTTATCAATTCAGAGAAAAACATACCAGCAGTACCATAAGAGATGTCGAAATTAAATAAAATGATACATTGTGAGGCAATATCAGAGTTTAAAGTAGGGCGTGTATCCAAAAACAATAATCTCAGTAATTAAATTCAGAATAGGGTGAATCCCGAATGATGAGGAGAACCGACTTAATTGAATAATATTTTACATGCTTCAATTGTATAGGATAACCCTGTAGTGGATTCATTGAAAGAAACATACTGTCATAACCCAATCCCAAACTTTAAAGTTACATGGGGAAACTTTTCCCTTTTCCGAGTCAATAGGAAACTGAGGAAAACTGTTTACAATGACTACTTTTCAACTTGCAACTAGGATTGTTCGAACCCTGGAAGAGCACAGAAGGGAACCCGAATACCTATTGCATTTTACACGCATAGAAACCCCAGATTCTTGGCGAATACAACAACCTGGAGAAATCATCATACGAAGATTATAAAATTATAAAAAAAAGGGGAATTAAGAAGTACACCAATAGAGTAAGGTGGGTTATTAACAGAATATTACTCAACTTCTGATTTGTGATTTGCATGCCTTCCTTGTCCTTATCTTTTCCAGTCTAAATAGACATCCAGGGTCGAGTTGAAAGGTGTAGCAAAACATTGATGGGTACCCTCGCATCAAATGGGGCCCATCGTTAGTGATACATTTCTACTCTTGGAATGATTTAAGTAACATAAGGAAAGATATTACACAATATTGTAGATAATAAAAATACAACAGACGTATATACCAAACCCCTTGCATACATGATTGATATATAACATTTTAAGTGTAAACAGAGTCTAAATCTTCCTTTTAACCTGGAGTACTCTTCACTGGTTGCGTCTAGTTTAACCACACACCAGTCTGCACAGAAAGGTATAAGTCTACTTTCAACGCAGTTAGGTTCCGACCCTTTTTCCTTTCAGTGGAGGAGATTTCTTTAATAAAAAGGGGAAAGAACAAAATGTGGGTGAATACCCGGTTAAGCTGGTTGGGCACCTTGGAAGTAAGGTCTCCTTGTACTAGTTAAGCAAACAAACCCACGGTAGATTTTACCACCCAAACCCACGACTATTTCGGCTAAGAATTCTCGGTTTCGGGTAAACGACTCGCCTTCCCTCTCCCTAACAGAAGAGAAACATCGATGAACCTTAATAAAAATAAAAGAATTATTCGTCCAATATGGATGTAAGATGACTCCGAAAAATATAGGGAGGGTACATGCAAATAGGAACTCAATAGAAATGAAATAGACATGACGGGATTAGTGAATGACAGTTTGTTTTTAATCATCGTTGTTCCGAAAAACGCACTATCTTATTTAACCAATGTGGGTTATATGTTTTAGGAAAAACTTACCTGGGAGGAAGACCATGCCATTTGTTGCAACTATGAAGTGACCACCATGGCATTGGGTTGCACCTCAAACAAACCTTGTGATACAAAGCTGCTCCGCAGAAAAACAACTTTGACAAATGGTGAACCTACTATAACCCAAAGCGATGCATTGACGACTAGGAGTAAATGTCAAGAACGCAGAGGACGGATAGCCATGTGATGATGGCAAAATCGAATTGACATATTAGGTGTAAAGCCTGGTAATTACATTGGAATTCGCAGGACTGTCATTAATGGAGTTATGGAGCCTTAATTGTTATGACAGAGAACCATCTCTTCCACTTAAATATGGTGCGAGTCGACACCTTATTAACCCGGTGAAAGGTAAATTCCATTCACACCCTGTATATTAGTCAAGACAGTACGTCGATCCCATTTGTCAAAATTCCAATGGCTGTCGAATTTAATTCTTCATTACAATCAGCCACCGGCTCGAAGAACCACTAAATAACCATGACTTTGCAGTTATGTTAAGTTGTCTGGTGTACAACTCAACCCCATGGCTATTATGGTTAAAGATCTAGAGACAGTGTTCCTAGGGTTAAAAATATCCACAAGTCGACTCGTGTGCGGATATGGAACCTTTGTTAAACAAATATGTAAACGAGTTGTAGTATGAACACTTACATATGTATCACTATTTGCATATGGGTAAAGAATAGACGTTAAAAGGAATTGCTAAATCCTTGGAAGTACTCCCTTATAATCCTTTTATTTTTGGCTTAGGAAAATGAGATAAATCAGATTCTTTGTGGTAAGTAGAAACTTAGAAATTTGTGACAAGATATTTATAATAAAGTCTTGTCTTTGTTTAACAAGGTATTATTACAGAGTTTCATAATTGAATTGACGATGGAATTGTAAAACTAGGACCCCTCCCTCTATCAAGAAATTAAATAGAGGGTAGATAAACAGAAAGAAATAATTTTTTATTTGGTAAATATCAGGTCCATTACGTATGGTATCAGAGAAAAAGTTACAACACTAGGCCTGAACAGGGCCACATTAGTTGCTTAGTATATATTTTGATTTATGTAAAACTAATAAATCTTATGGTTACAAACATAAAACCCTTTCTTTTTTTGTGTTAATTATGGCAGCTCAGGACAATGCAGAAATCAGGATGGAAGGAAATCCACAGCAAAGACCTCCTAGAGATCCAAGATAGAACAATGACGAAAGCTCATCCACTGAGGTGTTGGAAACAATGAGGAATCTTATTGTCGAACTACAGGTCTTCAAAGTCGACAATGAAAAATTGAAGAAAGCTCAATAGGAACAACAAGAAATAAACGAAGTCCTGCTGCATAGTGTAGTAACCAAGAAAAGCCCAAAGGATGATAATAATGATGAAGAAGTCAACAAGAGAGCTTCCAAGAACTCTGGACCGGAAACATAAAAAGGAGACAGTTCGTCTGAAGGAACATCTTCAGCTGAAGATAGAACTAAAACAAACAGAAAAAGAAAACAAGTAGACCACCTTGAAAAAGAATTTAAAAAGATTAATCCAACTACCTTTGATGGAGAATCCAGGACAGGAGAAGAAGTAGAGGCATGGTTGTTGGACATCAAAAAATATTCTCAGATCTACAACTATTCCAGCAACATGAAGGTTAGAATGGCCATCTACAATCTGAAAGGGAAGGCCAATATTTGGTGGCAAGACCTGAAATTGGCCAAAGGCCTAAAAGAGAAATAGTTGGAATGGTCTGACTTTAAAAAGTATTTCAAGAAACAATACCTTTCTTAAAGCTATTATGAAAGGAAGACGAAAGAATTTTATGAGTTACGACTTGGACAGAAGGCAATGGAGGACCTTATAAATAAATTTCTAGAACTACTAAGGTTTGTACCATACATCCGGGAGGCAAGGTAAAAAACCAGTGATTCTTATGTTGTCTACCACAGTCCTACAGGGACAGAATTGAGTTTGACAACCCCAAATCCTTGAGTGAAGTATTCAGGAAAGCACGAATGTGCTATGACCAGTATAAACAGCGGTTAGAGTTTCCCAAATCTTTGAGGGATAAGAAGCAAGATCGAATGAACCAACAGAAGAAGGGATACCAGCTAGATCCTTATCATAATGCAGCAAAAAGTTTTTTGATAAAGGATTTTCACTCCAATCATCTGAATACGCAAAGCAACAGTAAACCGGTAAACCTGGGAATGAATAAGTTTGGGGACATCTCCCACGACCCATTAAAGTGTTGGGAATGCGAAGAGCCTCATCTAAGGACGAACTGTCCACGTTTAATTTCAGCAAACAAAACTGTTGTTCATAATTTGAAGGAAGCCTCGACGGTGGGAGACGTGGGCAAAAGCCTACATCGGATAAATGTAGCCATAGATGGTTGACAAGATGACCACCATTCCTCAGTGGTAGAAATTGAAGTTAAAATCAATAACACTCAAATTTCTATTCTAATTGACCCTAGAGCTACGTTAAGTTATATTACCCCTGACATAGTAGAGTCAAATAAACTTAAGAAACTGAAGCACGCAAAATTATGGCTTGTACAACTAGCAACAGGTACTAAAAGGAAAGTAGTTGACTTTATCTCTGATTTTGAGTTCATCTTAGATGGTCAAAATATAAGAACAAATCTGAACATCCTACCACTATGATCTTACGATATGATTATCAGGATGGATTGGTTAGAACAACAAAAATAAGTACTAGATTGTTATACAAAGACACTTAGTTATAAAGACAATTTTGGCACTGCTAGAACAACCCAAGGTATACCAAAACCAGTATCAGTCAGACAAGTTTCAGCGATGCAACTCAAGAAATGTATGAGGAAGGGATGTCAAGTTTATGCCATCCAAGTGACGAATCTATTAGAAAAAGAAGATAATCCGAAGTTAGAAGACTTTNTCAGTCAGACAAGTTTCAGCGATACAACTCAAGAAA
>JASDQU010371542.1:881-17721 GCA_032191745.1 Picea mariana
CATGTTAGGGGGAGATTTGTATTGTTTGAACATCTAATGCCTCCTAAAATTACTTCAATAGCTCAGGGGGAGCATGCCTCTTCTTTGACATTGATGTCAAAGGGGGAGAAAAGAATTTGGGTGCCTTAGTTGCCATCAATTCCAAAGGGGGAGATTGTTGGAAAATGTTTAACATGCAGCATATGCTTGTCATTGATGGCAAGTACAACACTGATGATGGATTGAGTACAACAACGATGATCAACATGAAAATAGAAGATAAGTCCAGGAAGATCGAATGATCGAAGGCAACGCAACATTGATAAAATGATCGAAGGCCCGAGAAGCATTTAAGATCGTTGGATCTCATTCAAAATTCTCGAAAGAATGAGGGTTGTCAGATCAGAATATAGATAAGAAAAGCGTTGAACAGGAGGACAGATCTCAGATGTTAGATCCAAGTGTAGGACCCGACCATCGTTGGATCAAGGAGAACCTACACACCTTTTAAAGTATAACAAGGAGAAGTGGGCATAATCGCGATATACGAAATCACAACTTAAATATCAGCCGTCAGATCGAGGTTGAATCTGGACCGTTGATCCTAGTCCATGTCGAAGTTTTGAGGATCGCGAGTTGAACATGTCAAATATTGTTAACATCAAGAATCCCGATATCGCGATATGCGAAATCGTGATGTAATCTGAACCGTCAAACTAAGCTTTGATCTGGACTGTTGACTCCAGTTTGTGTCGGAGTTTCGGGGATCGCAACATGGAGTGGCAAGTAAACAATGCAACAAGAATGTTGATTTCGCGATATGCAAAATTGCGATTCAATCGCAGCCATAGAATCAAGCTCAGATCTGGACCGTTGATCTAACTCCATATCATAGGTTTGGGGATCGCAACATGGAGAGGCAAGTAAACAATGCAACAAGAATGTCAATTTCGCGATATGCAAAATTGCAATTCAATCATAGCCGTTGAATCAAGCTCTGATCAGGACTGTTGATCCCACGCCATTTTGGGGTATCGGGGATCACAACTTGGAGAGTCGAGATGTCTCATCTCTAGACTCATGAAATGAGAAATCGTGAAAGTGCCCTATGCATAAGGCTTTGGTCACAGCCCATGGTCACGAGAAGGGAAGGAGTCAGTCCAGATAAGCTCCATTTGGGGGTTTCAAAGATAACAACTTGGAAAGTCGAGATGCCTCATCTCTAGATCCACGAAACGCGAATTCGCAAAAGCACTTTTTGCATAGACGCTTGGTTATGACCATAGTCATATTGGGGAAGGAGCTAGTGTAGAAAAATTATGTATCGAAACTTCGAAGATCGCGAAATGAAGTGTCGAGACACTCATCATAGAATTGCCGAATGCTAAAATGCCGAAATGAATGCAAGATCCCATGGATTCAATCCAACGGTGCAGGTGAATTTGAACAAGATCGGAGGGCTACTATTGCACGACACAGTGAAACTTCTAGTAACCATTGATGGTTTCTACCAGAGGATGCGAAGAGACTTCGGTGTGATTTCCAGAGGAGATGAAGAGCCACATGGAATCTGTCAGTGGAATGAAGACAATTCATGGAGGAAATTGACAGTTGGATGATGGTTTGAGCTTGTAACTAAAATAGAAAGGATGAGCTCGACTGTAACAGAGAATATGAAGAGTCTCAACTACCAGAGGGAAAAAGGAATCTCAACTTAACACCTAGTGATGATAGACACAGGGGTCGTACTGCCAGAGAATTTGAAGAGTTGCGATGATGATCATGCAGAGCACTTGAGATGTGGAGGAGATGGGCACGGTATGAGCATGTATAAGAATGGCGAATATTGCATGCACAAGATGCACAGAAGCAATATATATACACAGTACAGAGAAGAGAAAGAGTTGCGGTTGTTGTTGGAGTTTGTTGTGGTTGTTGTTGGTGAAGGTGATTCATGTGTGAAGAAGGAGGAGAGTGCAGCAACTGAATTGCACAGAAGAGGAACTGTGCAGTGAACGGACATGGCACACAGAGCATAAAAATAAGAAGAACAGACAGTGAAAGTGTCATGTGTGCAGAAAGGAAATGAGGCAGACAGAGCGACGAAATGCAGCAAAACAGTGACGAGTCTAGTAAGCCATTGTTGAACATCGTATCATTGTAATAAGTTTCAGTAGCAAAGATTTATATTTCAAAGTGGAAGGGAGGTGCTAGGGAGGACTGTTCTCCTCATAGGTTCAAGTGGGTGCTTGAACACAGGGAGTTGTAGCTTCCACTTGGTTGCAGCCAGAGAAACCAGAGAGGCAGGGTGGTGCAAGGGAGAACTCTTGTTCTCTTTTATACAGGTTGGTGTCTGTATGATTGAAAGTTGGTGCTGGAAACACTCAGGGAGTTGGTGCTTCCTTCTAGTTGGTGCCAGAGAAGCCAGGGAGTTGGTGCTTCCTTCTAGTTGGTGCTAGAGAAACCAGGGAGTTGGTGCTTCCTTCTAGTGGGTGCTAGAGAAAACAAAGAGTTGGTGCTCTCGACATGTAGCAGCTTGCAAAACTGAGGTTGTAGCCTCATTATGAGTTGGTGCTCATATGTATGATAATGTAAAGAATGTAACTATTACTTATGATATAAAGAAAAGGAGGTTTTTACCCTTTATGGGTTTCCTCAGGAAATATTTGTCTCTGCGTATCATATATGTGTGACTGATGTTGAATATGCTATTGCTTACTTCCCTACACTATTGTGATTGTCCTTCAGTGTTTCTGCAAAGAGTTTAAAATAAGAATATTGTTTAACCATGTTAACAACTGATTCACCCCCCCCCGTCTCAGTTGTCCAACAAAAATTATAACAAAGAACACAAATTCTGATGAGAAACTCTCATGAATATCTAATGGCATAAATGCTAATTACAATAGGCCCTCAGGCTTACAATTGAGCAACTAAACTGCTCCTCTAGCTCTCTCCTCTCTTGGATCATGAATCCAATCCCTCTCCAAGAGATCCCTCCTCTATTAAATAAAATAGCATCCAAATATCCTTAGGATTTCGAATCCCATCTCTTTAATTGGATTCTAAGCCTTGTATATAGGTGGCAATAGTCAAAGAGATAAAAATCCAACAAACTGCTAATTTTCAGGAAATTGTTGGAAGTCATTAATAAATTGTTTCCAACTCAATGAATGAGGTATTTAATGGAGATAATAATTAGGTGCAGGTGTCCCTTGACATATAAATGATCCACGAGAATCCATTTGAACCCTCCTTGACAAGTGGCAACCTCCCAACAAAGCGAATATCCAATCAGCTATGTAAAACAGAGAAATTGCAGCACATTTCGTAGCGCACTGGTGTTTAATTGTTTCTCTCAAATTCCAAACCAGGTCAGGTTGAAATTTGGTTAGCAAGTCAACAGGGATATCATATTCCTCCACAAAAAAATTCATAGAACCCCACTTCATCATTTTGGTTTTATGATGAAATTGTAACAATAACTGCTACAGGAAATTCCATAGAACCCTCCTATAAAGCTACTCTGCCGATTTTGTAGCGCCTTTCCTGTGTCTGGATAGGTGATTCCATAGAACCTTTTATGTGTATGTCTAGGCTATTCTGTAGTGCATTCGGTAGAGAAAATACATAACAGTATGTGTAGATGATTCTGTGGCACCAGGCGTTACGAAATCTCTGTGTTTTTCTGTGTGAGGCAACAAATCTTAAAAAACAAAAAAATTCTTAGTTGATGGATTATGAGATTGTAGATGCCTCCAGTAGGTGCAATTAGAATATTTCCTTAACAGTTCAAGTTTTAAAAAACTATTCACGATAAAAAATAGATCATCATCATCTCCAATTTCCCTCTGCCGGCCAATCTGAAACAAATTTCGCAGTGCCTGTCTGAACCAAGAGTAGAATTCAAATCTTTGATAAAACAATTAGACATATTTAATGAACAAATCTCAATTATTTCCTTTTAAAACATGGATTTTGAAAACAATGAGATCAACTGACACCAAGTTCATAAATGCAATATTGGTAATGAAGGAAGATGCACTTCAGTATGTGCTACGAAATATCTTGATTCATCGGTGCTACGAAATGACCAAATTTGCTACTGCAATTTTTTGTGCTAACACTATAAATGAAGAATTGGACCATATTGAAAAAAATCAAACTTGGGAACTGGTTCTAAGACCAAAAAATAAGAATGTCATTGGAACTAAATGGGTGTTTAAAAAAAAAGTGAATGAGAATGGACAAGTAATCAGGAACAAAGCCACATTGGTATGTAAAGGGTATGATCAGGTTGAAAGGGTGGATTTTGAAGAAACCTTTGCACCTATTGCCAAATTAGAGGCAATTAGGATGTTCTTATCCTTTTCTAGCCACAAAAAATTGAAAGTATACTAGATGGATGTCAAGTCAACATTTCTTAATGGAAACTTAGAAGAGGAAGTCTATATTGAGAAACCAGGAGGATTTCAATTAAATGAAAAAGGGGACTATGTCTATAAACTAAATAAAACACTTTATGGGCTAAAACAAGAACCCAAAGCATGGTATGCAAGGCTAGATTCTTATTTACAAGTACAAGACCTCAAAAGAGGATCATCAAACAATAAGATTTATTGTAAAATTGTTGGTGATAGAATGATTATTGTGGAAGCATATGTTGATGATATTATATTTGGGAGTGATTATAAAAAAATGAGTAAGGACTTTGCTAGGAGGATGCAACAAGAATTTGAAATGTCCTTTCTTGGTGAACTAAATTTCTTTCTAGGATTACAAATAGTACAGTCCAAAAGGGGATTGTTTATCCATCAGTTCAAGTATGTTAAATATATGATTAAGAAATTCTAGTTAGAGGATTGAGAACCTGTTTGTACACCTATGAAAATAGGATTCAAACTAAGTAAGGAATATGAGTCCAAGGATTTAGATCCAAAAAACTATAGATCAATGATTGGGAGTTTACTCTATGTAACAACTTCTAGACCTGATGTCAAGCAAGTTGTTGGAATGGTGGCTAGATTCCATGTTGCACTAAAAGAGAGCCATGTTCAATATGTGAAAAGAATATATAGGTATTCAAAAGGAACCATAGATCTTGGTTTGTGGTACCCTAGCAATAGTTCATTCTCTTTAAGGGCCTATTCATATGTAGATTGGGTAGGCCGTGTAGATGACAAAAAAATTACAAGTGGAGGAGCATTCTTCTTGGGAGAATCATTGGTAGCTTGTATAAGCAAGAAACCATCCTTAATTTCTCTATCTACCATTGAAGCTGAGTAGATTGTAGCAAAAAAATGTTGCACACAAGTGGAATGGATGAAAAAAACCTTACAAGACATCAAAGTAGTGTTTGAAGAACCCACTACTATCTACTGTGATAATACAAGTGCTATAAGCCTCTCCACAAACCCTCTGTAACACTCCAAAGAAAAACACATTCCAATAAAATACCACTATCTAAGAGATCAGGCTAAAAATAAGAACATTAAATCAGAATATGTCCCAACACAAGAACATGTTGCATATATTTTCACTAAACCCTTAAGCAAAGATGTATTTGGATATCTCGGGCAAATATCTGGAGTAGTCTCTCTTCCAATCTAATCTCTCAAGACAATAATGCATCAATTGGTATCAATTCAAGGGGAGACAATGATCAAAGTTAGGGGGAGTCATTCAACCATTTTACCTTGATGTCAAAGGGGGAGAAATGAAAATAGTATTGCCATCAATGCCAAAGGGGGATATTGTTGGCAATATGGCAATACAGGTTGGCATTTATGGCATTGGAATTGTCAATAGATACGTTATGATGATAATAGAATTAATGGCATTGGAAGTGACAATATTGACTCTACTGCATAATCATGTATGGAATAGCAATACTAATGTTGCATACATTTCAGATATGTTGACAGATAATGGTCTTGTATATTAGAAACAAAGGATTGATGATAAGGAAAGTAGGAGAAGCTACAATAGGGGTTGCATTAGGTGGAGGAAAAGAAGATTTACCAATTAACATAATAAATATATTGAGGCATTTGTGTTTGACTTTGAGCCACATAATATTTTCCTGCAATGTTCTTGATAAGCTAGAAAACATGCTTCATATCCAGTACCTTGGCCTAGTTTCTCATCCTACATGGGATCCCTATACATTTTCTTGGTTCCTTTATCTTGATATACCTAAAATAATAATAGTAGGATACATTAGAAGAGAATGAAAGACTACTTGAGCTCTATGAAAAAACATGGTGAGTTAGAGAAGTATAACATGGATTTAAAAAATGAGATTAAGGAGTATAAAGTGGCTATAGTTAAGTTGCAATTAGATTTAAATGATGGTGATTCAAAAATAGATTTTGAAGTAGTCAAGGGAAGAGACGGCTTGGGTGGACAATTGGAAACATTGAAAATGGAATTTTCCGATTTAAAGATGAAGAAGGCAACTCTAAACAAAGAAATGATAGAGAAGGTATATGAAGTTGCAATTATGCATAAATAACTAGATCAACATGCCAGAGTGTAGAGCTCTCTTCAGGAAACTCTTGGATGGGTGGATGGTTTGCAAAGAGAGAATCATGAGAACTCTTAGCTGAAATAGTCTTATGAAAGGATTATACATTTGGAAGAATAAAATATGTCTCTTGGACAACAAGAATCTAGACATCAAGAACTATTAAGTTCATTACTCCTTGATTTTGATCAGAGTTGTGAAAGATCAACTTATTTTGAGAAGCTTTATGTTGATGCAAATGAAAAGTTGAATGTGGATGATGCAATATTTCCCTATCTAGGGAGCTTCATCTAAATAGGATTTCGATGGGTAGCGATCGATCATTGGAGGATTTAGCTATGAATCAAATTAAGAGTTGTAGGCAAAGTCTCAACAACCGTCTGATCAAATGATCTACGATGATGATTAATGTTCCACTTGTGATTTATCCCACATTGGTAATGAGGCTGAGTTTATATGGGTTTATTAATACCCCCTCAATATGCTTATTCGATGCATAGTGAAAAGGTATGGTAGGGGCTCTAGGTGCTTGGAATTAACTAAGAGGATCACCAACCTGGAGACCGTGATGACTTGTCAAGCCCCCTACCTTTTGGAAGAAGTGACACAAGGAGATGATCTCGTTCGTTGGATTAATATTTTTTTTAATACATTGTTGGCATGACAGTCATATAAGTGATTGTGGTCTTAGGTGCATTCGTTATTTCGGTTGGTGGTGATAATTCCATTTTTATCGGATTCTTTGGCCTAATGCCAAGTCTAGAGGATCACCAAGTTCACTACCAAGTGAATAAACATTTGTATGTTGAGACCACTATTCTTGTCATATTTTTTGGCATACACCCTGTTAACACTGAAAGTCACACTTTGACTACTAAAGTGTAAGCTTAGAACCCATCAAAAAGTAAAAGATAATTTTGGTTTTGAATAGGTGGATCAAAAATATGGAGAAATAAAGGGAGAGGGAATCAAACTGTAGATCATTAGGCTACACCAATGGGCAATGGAGTTACAAACATTATACTCATCGAAGGCACTAAAGTTGCTCAGCAGAAAACAAGATTATATGATGATAGGTGGAAGATTGAAGAAGGAAAACATAAGATAGAATGTTCATTAAACAACTATCTTGTCATTTTAATGAATCAACAAATACTTGAATATAAACAATGACTGATGGGAAAAATACAACAGATCCTCTACTGCTTAGGGATCTATAAATCATTGGTAGCCTTTTATCATCAAATCTGCAATATATTTAAATAATAATATATATAAACAAAAGAATAAAAATATTAAATCATAGCTCTCATGAGTCTCCAATAGCATTAATTCTTACAATCATAAAATTCCCACAATCTTACAAATGAACACACAGAGAGAAACTACCTACTCCTACTCTCTCTCACCTCTCTTGGCTCATGAATCCTACCCTTCTGCAAGAGCTCTCTCCTTCCTTAAATACAAAATAAGATCCAAATATCCTTAGGAGGTCGAACCCATCTCCTCCATTGGATTCTAAGCCTTGGAGATAGGTGGCAACAATCAAAGAGACAAAATCCCAACAAACTGCTAATTTTCAGGAATTTGTTGGAAGTCATTAATAAATTGTTTCCACCTCACTACATGAGGCCTTTGATGGAGCTAAAAATTAGGTGTAGGTGTCCCTTGACATATAAACTATCCTTTAGAAGCCATTTGAATCCTCCTTTATAGGTGGAAACCTCCCAATAAGGTGAATATCCAAATCCTGATTGCTACAGGAAATTCTGCAGCGCCGCTGTAAAATAGTTATGCACATTCGATAGTGCCACTTATTTGTATAATATATCTCTAACCATAACACATTGTGAAAAAATGAGAGATTTGTTTGTTAATTGGTATGTTATGAACAAAAACCTCCTCCATTTTTTAAAAATACGTTCCTATTTGTTCATAATGCGAGTTTTAAATTATTTACTCAAAAATTGCAGAAGCGTCCTTGCAAAATAACTTTGCACATTCGGTAGCACCGATCCTGTATATCACTGTGTGCAATTTGATAGCGCCAATACTGAAATGGTCAACCTCAATTGGTAGAGCCTGTCAAAAAATAGTTTGGTAGTGCCACTGTAATATATCCTTGTGAATTCGGTAGCACCATCATTACACAACTTAGGATATTTGGTAGCTTTTTAGTTAGCAAAATGGCAGACCATGCTATATAGATGATTTTGCAGTGCCATGGTGCTACGAAATGTCTATGCTCTTATATATGATGAGACTAATCAAGAACTTTGAGATGATAGATGAAAGCCTTTGTTTAGCCTATTAGAGGTTATTTAGTTTCTTATGGAGAGGCAGGTCTCTTCTAGCTGCAAATTCTTGTGCTAACATAGGCTCCATGGGGGATAGAGACCTCCTTGTGAGGATTTAATAAATCTTTTAGTTTCAGTGCCTTATCCTAGGGCTTCTCCCAACCTTTAACCTCTTCTTTGATTTGTGACCTTCATTTGAAACCAAATGCAAATTGAAAACTGAAACTAACAAAAATGTTGAAAATGATGCTTGTCCAGCAAGCTTATTGCACACACCTACTCTAATTATTAGGAAAATGAATCATTCAATTTACATGAAACAACCAATGAATCCATTTCATCATTTTTTCAACTGTTTGAATCTTTGAAATGTGCTTCATTAATCACCATAGATAATTACTACTTAAAGGCACGTCAAAGAAACATTTGACAATACACTTTCCATTGAAGAAATCAATGAGCCTATGCTCACTTGCTGCTTGTAGAAAGACTGCAAATGGATCCTAAAAAACATTAGTAATACTTACCCCTGTGACATTTCTTTATGCAAAAAGGAAAATTATTGCATTAGGTCCTTCCTCCACTGTGCTTGGTTGTTACATTTCTTGTTGATTTTCTAATTCATTCTCAATGCATATGGCCTTGGTCCACTCCTGGTCATGAGGTATATTAGTAAAAAGGCTTAGGACTGTTTGTCTTTCTTTAATTTCAACCTCTCTGATCTGCTCACCTGGCATTTGATCTTGGTTGCTTGATGAAACTGAGCTTGTGTCTTCAAGAGGAATAGGGGACTGATAGGACAGTTCATCATAATTAGAAGTTCTTGGGAAACTACATTATTTTGTCTTATCTTTTGATTGTGAGGGATATCCATCATAGCTTGACTTATGGTCCCAATTTCCCATTTTTTCACCTTCCAAACTTATATTATCATATTTTTCTTCTTTTTCAGCAACAAAAATATGAAATGAGGGATGAAACAATATATTGTTGCTTTGATGGAAAGGGTACTTCTCTGATATAAGGTATTCAATTGACTGTTTAGAGAAATCATCTTCATAATCATCATACAAAGTAAAATCAATGACCATTTGACTATTAATGGTTGAGGGGCTTAATACAATAGCTGGGACAACTGGTTTTTCAGGGAAAAGATCCTCATAGTCATCAAAACTTGGCAAATCATTGCACATTGGTTCATTAACAATGGGAGGGATTACAACAACAACTGGTAAGATATGAATTCGGTCATAATGAGATGCAATACTATCCTCATGATGAAATAACTCTAAACCTAAGATGACCTCTTCAATTAAAGAATCGAGAAATGGAGGAGATAGGGAAATGATGGACTGTCCATCTTGATATTTCTCTTAGGGACCTAGATTTTGACATGAATGATGCATTTGTTCTTCAAATTTAGGAAAATCATCATGAAACTCATCATCTAAGTCCTTGTCTCTACAATCATCCCCTTCATTAGCACTACTATAGGAGTCACTTGCTGAATCTTGAATATATGATGCATACCCCTCACAAAAATTCTCAAAAATTCTTTCAGCTGGATAAATTATCTTGCAATGAGCATAAAAAACATCATGAAAGTCCTTCAAAGAGGAAATACTAGAAGCATGGAGTGTTTTATAACATTTCCTCACATAGCCTTCCAGTGATTACATGAAAATTTTCATCGATATATCTTCATGATGAATGTCAAGCTACTAGATCAAAGCATGAAATTCATGAACATGCTCAACAGGGCTGCCATTCTCACCTTCATAAAATCTAGGTAGCAGATCTTTCCATTCATCAATTTGAGGACTAGGAAGTGGATAACCATCTATGGCTGAGAAATTGAGTGGGAAAAAGCTCCTGGCTAGGATAGCCTCCATAGCCATTTAATTTGTCTCATTCCAGTGGAGTCACCAACAGATTCTGAACAATGGAGTCTCCATGGTGAATGTGTAGTCTTGAAGGTGTCCAACTTTAGTCACCATCTAAAGATGGAGTTGTGCAATGTTGTTATTCCTAGGGAGATTTTCAATCTTCTCAAATCCATCCCTGACAATGGCGCCAACAGTGTTAGCACTAAAAGTCACACTTTGACTACTAAAGTGTAATCTCATCATCCATCAAAATGTAAAAGATAATTTTGGTTTTGAATAGGTGGATCAACAAGATGGAGAAATAAAGGGAGAGGGAAGAAAACTGTAGATAAATAGGCTACACCAATGGGAAATGGAGTTACAAACATTCTACTCATCGAAGTCACTAAAGATGATCAACATAAAACAATATTATATGATGATAGGTGGAAGAATGAAGAAGGAAAATGTAATATACAATTTTCACTAAACAAATATCTTCTCAATTTAATGAATCAAAAAATACTTGAATATAAACAATGAATGATGGAAAAAATACAACAGATCCTATGCTACTTAGGGATCCATAAATCATTGGTAGCCTTTGATCCTCAAATTTGAAATATTCTCCACTCCTTGCTCTCCTTTAAAAATCCCATTCTTTCCCACATTTGGCTACTACTCCCAGGATTCACTCTCTGGAAAATCTGGAAGGAACGGAATAAAATAATCTTCCACTCCAAGGTATCCACTTCCAACCTAATATGGGGACAAAAAAACAAGATCATATGGGAAACAATCTGAAGTAAAACTTGGAAGCAAGAGGATGTGAAATGTGATCCAGAGGAGAAATGCATTTTCCAACATTAGCAACTTAGCTTGAATAATCAGCGTGTGGTAAATTCAATCAATCACCGAAAAAGTAGCCCAACTATCTAGTCCCCCCTTCCAGTAAGATTTATAAAGGTCAAATTTGATAGGGCTTCCAAAGGAAATCTGGGACCAACTGGATTTGGAGCCACCCTCAAAAACTTAGACGACCAAATCCTCTTCCTTTTGGCGAGCTTTACTGGGGATAGTACAAACAATGCCACTAAACTGAATGGCCTCCTCCGGGGCATACAAGCAGCAATTGACAACCACTTCCACAATATCATTTTGGGAGGGGACTCTCAAATCATCATCCAGTGAATTACTAAGATTCTACACGGGGACCATCCAAGGAAAATCTCATCCAGCTGGAGACTGTCGAGACTACTAGAGGAATTTGGTGCCTTACTCAGACACAATCTCAGTATCATACCCTATCATGTCAAAAGGGATGAAAACATTCTAGCGTATTGCTTAGAAAATGAAGGGGTAACAATGGAGAGGGGAAGCATCTACTGGGATCCTCACATCTAGAAAATTATAAAACTCTCCACTCTGTGTCGATGCCTTTCCAAAAAGGACTACCCAACCCCGGATGGGGTGCCACCTCGCACAGAAGAGCCACATGGTACAACCCTTGGCTGGGCCTTAAATCTAGGCCACCAACTTCCATCCCCTCATCATTAAGGATGGGAACAAGCCATATCAGCCAGGCCGATGAGCCAAGACTTCTCATGCACATGAAAGGAATGAAATCACAGAGCACTCAGCAGATGGCCTTAAAGGCGGGTCTATTCACATTAATCCTCATGAATTTATCCAATTTTGGAAAGGAAGGGGCTCATTTTGAGTCAGAGTCGCAAAATTTGGTCATCCCTGAGCTCTAGTTTGATTGTAGCTACCTAACTTTTGCTAGGGACACTGTTTGGTACCTCCACATGTCGAGGGAATGAAGTAAGCCCCGTAGAGGGGCTGGATGGTATGCTTCGGCTGCACGTCGAAAGAGACAACAAAATTTTGAGCAGGTGTTGTCTATGGCATGAACGTAGCTTGCCCAGAAAAATAGGAGGCCTGGAATTTCTCCCATGGCCTACATCGACGAAATTATCCCAAACGAACCCATTCAAGTCCCCCCAGAATACCTTCTCTTCACAGTTCCAACCAACTAGAACCCACCAACATGTCTTCTAGGGGAAACTACCAAATGGGCCACTAAGGATCATCATAGCTCTCACAAAAAAGAATCCCAATTGGAAGATTCCCCACCCTGCTACATCATTGAAGAGGTTCTAGAATAAATGGACATAGAGCCGATTCAAGGTGAAGAAGAGTTCCCTCCAACAGGAGACCTGGGAAGAAATGAGTTAGCCTAGGCTAAGGCACCTGGCCCGAAGGGCGCATGGATAGGAGATAGTCCGGTTAGAGAGAGTGGCACAACTCCTATGCCACATCCTCTTTATGTCATGCAAGAGGAAGGGTGTGTGCAACTGCCACTCCTCCACCTGGACCACCTAAAGTTAATATTTTATTTAAGGAGTTTGGTGGAGGACCTAATCCACTGCACCAGTCTCATAAGACAACGAGTCAACTTTCTCTACGATGCCTACTCCAACACACCACCAGTTTAGTGTTTCCCGATGTGTGATCATCCCTTCATGTTGATATCCAATGTATATGATAAGGATGGCGAAGGTGACATGGATGATGCTGGGTAATTGTCATAGTTCATAGTTTTAGTCTTTCCTCTGGTTCCCTTATGTTAGTCCTGGCTAAGAGCCACTATTTCGTAACTCTAAGACTCAAGGTTTTTTCTCAGACCATTGGATGCCAAATGTATTGGTTTCCTTCGATCAAGACAAATGGTAGCTAGTCCTTCTTTCTCACAGATTGCATATATAGCCAACTGCCTTGGTTTATGCTTACCCAGTGAGACAGTTGGCAGACAAGATGTATATGGTTTCCCTTTTTTTGAAATGTTAATATATTAGGCTCTGCTCTTTTTTAATCATAAAAAAACATATATGAAATATATTCAAATAATAAGATATATAAACAAAATAATAAAAATCTGAAATCATATCTCTCATGAGTCTCTAATAGCAGTAATGCTTACAATCATAAAATGCCCACAAGCTTACAAATGACCACACACATTGAAACTTCCTACTCCTACTCTCTCTAGCCTCTCTTGGCTCATGAATCCAACCATTCCCCAAGATATCTCTCCTTAATTGAATATAAAATAGCATCCAAATATCCTTAGGCGGTCAAATCCCATCTCCTCCATTGGATTCTAAGCCTTGGAGATAGGTGGCAACAATCAAAGAGACAAAAATCCAACAAACTGCTAATTTTTAGGAATTTGTTGGAAGTCATTAATAAATTGTTTCCACCTCACTGCATGAGGCCTTTGATGGAGATAAAACTTAGGTTAAGGTGTCCCTTGACATCTAACTGATCCTTGAAAATCCATTTGAATCCTCCTTGACAAGTGGCAACCTCCCAACAAGGAGAATATCTGAATCGTGACCACTACAGGAAATTTTGTAGCGCTGTTATAAAATAGTTCTGCACATTTGGTAGCGCCACTTCTATGTCCAATATCTCTCTAACGATAACACATTTTGAAAAATTGAGAGATTTTTTGTTATTTGGTATGTGATGAATAAAAACATCCTCTTGTTTTTTAAAATACCTTCCCATTTTTTCATAATACGAGTTTTAAATTAGTTACTCAAAACTTGCAAAAGCGTCCTTGCAAAATAACTCTGCACATTCGGTAGCGCCGATCCTATATATCACTGTGTGCAATTTGGTAGTGCCAATACTTAACTGGTCAAGATCAATTAGTAGCGCCCATCAAAAATGAATTTTGTAGTGCCACTATAATATATCCCTGTGAATTTAGTAGCGCCGTTGTTACAAAACTTAGGATATTTGGTATCTTTTTAGATAGCAAAATGGTAGGCCATGCTATATAGATGATTCTACAGTGCCATGGCACTACAAAATGTTTGTTCTCTTCTATATGATGAGACTAATCAAGAACTTTGAGCTGATAGATGAAAGCCTCTATTTATCTTGTTAGAGGTTATTTAGTTGCTTATGGAGAGGCAGGGCTCTTCTAGCTGCAAATTCTTGTGCTAACACTTCCAATTGTGGAGGTTCACCAAAACTAGTAAAACCCTGTAGAAACATAAATATAGTAACCTAGATGAAGAAACTATTAGATTCAATATTGGTTAAATCATTCATGCATTAAAATATGGAACTAAATCGAAGAAGAATGATAACGGTGTTAGTAATAATCAATGGTAATTAGATAAATAATCAATTAGATGAAGAAGTGTGATGTTTATGAAGAGTTGTGTTGAAAATTTTAAAGATTTGTAAGTGTGTTGAGATGTGAAGGAGAAATATGTGTCTGTCAAAGTATCATTGAAGATCAAGAACAAAAGGAGACAGAGAAATATTTATGATGTCTAGTTTTTGATAAAAAAAGACCTCTATTGGACTGCATATCCTATTTCCAGATTTATCAACAAAGGGTGGCTGGGAGGTGCTAGGGCAGGTTGGAGCCTGCATGGGAGTAGGTGATTCCTTGTCATTTGTAGCTAACTAAATAGGGGGTTGTACCCTCCTACCAATTGGAGCTAGTGAATAAGGGGTGTGGGTGCATCTTGATCAATGGGTGATGATCTAAATAGGAATAACATCTTCCATCTATTGTAACATGTAAAACATAATTTTGCAGTTAATAGAAAATTTTTTGTGGGATTCCCAATTGGTGTCCATGATAAAACATTGTGTTCAAATTTTGTTTGCATTTATGCAATACATAATTAACAAAAGTAAAAATTTGATAAAACTATTGTGTCACTGATTCACCCCCCCTTAGTGACATGATCTGATCCTTCATAGACTCCTTATCATGTATCAAAAATCCCTGAGTTTGTTTTTTGTACACTTCCTCCTCAATCACTCTATTGGGGAACGCTTGTATTCACATCCATCTGATGTAATATCCATCCCATAACTGAATACAGATAAGTAATGGTCCCTGTGGAAGTGTACCTGGTGAGTGGAGAAAAGGTCTTCTCATGGTACACTCCTTTTGAGTCAATGGACTCTCTATGAGATTAGGCTTAATCTGAGTCTACATTCTCCCTCTGGAACTTGACTCCCTCCGAGTGTGTATAATATTCAGAGCTATATTCTCCCTCTACATCTGAAATCTGATCTCTAATGGAATGTCCTGGGAGGCTTCTCCTCCCTAATGGATCATGAGGTTTGAATCCTTCTGAACATTGGATCCCTCTGAGTTGGTACTTGGTGGAGCCACCTACTCCTCCTCATAATTCTTTGCATCATGCAAAGTTTTATGAAGCCATGTTGGCATCTTCTTGTCCACACCACCATCTCTAGGTAGATCGAATGGCTCTATTGGCTTCTCCTGATAGTCTAAAGGTTTAATTACTAGAGGGATATTTACCTTCATCCTTCGGAGCCTCCAACTCCTCATTGTCAATATCCATATGAGATACTTTGTATCCCAAAAGTATCCTTATTTCCAGAAGGTTTTGTCTTCGTCTCCTTTAGTACATCGAAGTATATTGTCATCCACAAATCTATGTTTGTCCAGTCTGCTCCATGTCCTACACTAGAGATCATATAATTTTTTTCCTCCTACAAATTTCACCATAGCTCCTTATCATAGGTATCACCTGTGAAATTCTTGAAAAAAAAAAAAACAACAATTAAAAGAACAAGAAAAACACTTTTCTAGTGTTGTGACCAATTATTCCTCCATGGTAACTATTGGAAGATTGGTTGTTGTCATTGATGTCAACCCTAGTCATGGGTTTTGGACTGCAAGATTGATGAAAGTATTTGGACATGAAGGAAAATGCACATGCAGATACAACACCCATGGATGGATAGTATACNACTCATCTCAGGCTCACTCAACTTCGTTCCCTCCCACTATGTAAAGATATTGTAATGTATTTCATGTTGGAAGATTGGTTGTTGTCATTGATGTCAACCCTAGTCATGGGTTTTGGACCGCAAGATTGATGAAGGCATTTGGACATGAAGGAAAATGCACATGCAGATACAACACCCATGGATGGATAGTATACATCATGTTATTTCTGGTGGTATGTGGCACGTCACGTGGATCCTCATGGTTGAGGAGAAATGAATTTTTGAAGATGACAAAGTGAATTGAAGAAGGAAGTACATGTAGGCCCTGAAGATAATTAAAGAAAAGAATTACAAAATAAGAAAGTGTCAGGTCGGCC
>JASDQU010371542.1:22673-44058 GCA_032191745.1 Picea mariana
ACTTCCCTTGAACAAAAACTATTGATTATTTCTCATATATTGTGCATAGTGTATTGTGGTGTATTGGTGTAGCTTTTATACTATTGTTCATTTCTCATTGGATATAATTTAATGGTTTAAGTATAAGTTGAAAAAGGTTTTTAAATTATGCTTGATACTGATTCACCCCCCTCTCAGTATCAACAGTAACCTGCCCATAACACGAAAATAAAATACAACATCTTCATGGTAACCTCCATGGAATTTCCAATATAACCTTTCCGGGACAAGAAACAAACAAGTGCATCTCCTAGGAGATCAATATAGTTTGCAATAAATTGCATCATTAGTAATGAACAATGAGTATTTACAAAATGATCAACAATGCACAATATATTTTCCATCAAATAGATCAAATGTAACTAGTTGTTCATAAGATATGAAGTAAGTTGGAGTTGTTCTTTAAGATTGTAACATAGTAATGTTAGGATGCCAATAGATTCTATAATAGTGTTAGATATCAATTCATAGAAATGGTACCCAATAGTGATAGGCCTCTTAAAGGTTGTTGTTACAACTATAACACACACTTAAAATATGTAGAAAATATTAAATCTTATATATTCGAAATACAAATCATAAATACACCGATCTTAAACAATCAAACATGGATCCTGGATGTCTTAAATGTTGTTGTTTCTCTTTCTTATTATGGTATGTAACAAAATATTATAGAACCCTTTTTCCCCTTGACACTTGCAACAACTTCATTACACCTATGATCAAGTAACTGTGGTCTGCTATGACAATAACATGCCTAACAACCTTGCTCACAGTGGCCACCATAGGCCCTCGGGCCTTATCCTTACTTGCGGCTATTACACAAGGTATAAGGCCTACTTGGACTTCTTTTCCAAGGTGTATGTGGCCAAGAAAAGGCATGTAATTCTTGTTGTTTGTTTCTCAAGCCCTATATGCTTGCAACTTCTTCTTGAGGGGAGAATAGGGTTACGATGGTATTTTCTTAGGAATCCAACCTTTTTCTAGGCCTCGACCCCTCTTCCTATTCCACTTGGTCCTCATATGAACTTGTCTTATAGCCTTTCAAATCTCATAACCAGCTCAGTACTCTAGGAATGACTATAGAAAACACTTAACAAACTGTGAAGTGGAAATGTTTCAACCATCTCTGATACCATGTTGATTTTTTAGATTCTCATATCTTGATAGTTATTTACTTACGATTCCAAAACAAGATTCACTTTTATACCATATTTAATCATAGAATAAATATACAATAAAAATATCAACTATAATATTGCAACTAAAATAACAAGATCTAGAAATATTAACCATGCACAATAGACACAAGAACACAAGAATTTATCCTGGGAAACCCAATCCTTGGGAGAAAAACCAACAACATTTCTTAGAAGAATCAATTCAAGAGTTTACAAGTTTATCACCAAAATAAATAGACCAAGAGATAATGCATAGTCACCTCCCAAGCCTAGCACAACTTTTCAAGAGGTAGCGCACTAGATAGTACCAAGAAACCCCAGTTGCAATGTCTTCTATCCTTGCCTCAGACTTACACCTTTTTTCCTAGAATGAGAGATCTAAGTGTGTGTGTACAAATGAGAGGATGTCACCTTTATTTGTATTGGTTCATTCACTTTAGTGCGGCCAAATTCTCTTCCTAGATATTTAATTTTCCTTTATTATTTTCCAATGGGTTCGACTTCTCTTCTGGGGTCTTCATCTTGACTTTATTATTTTCCTTTGGGGACGACTTCTCTTCTATGGTATTCTATTTTTTTATGGGCTTATTAAATGATGTAGAAGGGTATTCTTGTATTTATTTGTGGAGAATGACTGCCCGAATTTGAAAAACTTCAACAAGAGTGCCTCTGTTCTTTTTGTGAAGAAGAACGATGGAACTTTAAGGTTGTGTATTGGTTTCAGATAGCTAAATAAGGTTACCATAAAGAACAAATATCCTTTTCCAAGAATTGATGATCTATTTGATCAATTCAAAGGTGCAAGAATATTTTCCAAGATTGACTTGAGATTAGGTTATCATCAAGTGAGGATAAAGGAAGAAATAATTATCAAGACAATATTCAGGACACGATACAGGCATTATGAATTCACGGTATTTCCATTTGGGCTATCAAATGCCCCAATTGTTTTCATGTGCATGATGAATGGAGTGTTCAGGGGATACCTAAACAAGTTTTTGATTGTGTTCTTGGATGATATACTCATCTACTCAAAAACAAAAGAAGATCGTGAGAAACATTCAAAAATGATGATGCAAATTTTGAGAGAGCACAAGTTGTATGCCAAGCCAAGTAATTGCATATTTTATCAAAATAATATTCTCTGCTTGGGAAATATTATTTAAGTAGACAAGATAAAATTTGATCCTGAGAATATAGAGGTCATTAGAGGATGTCCAGTGCCAAGAAATGTGATAGAGGTCAAATGATTCATGGCTCTTGCAAGTTATTACTGAACATTCATAAAATGTTTTTCAAATATTGAAAACTCAATCACTTCTTTGTATAAGAAGGGAGTGAAATTTGAATGGACTTACAAATGTGAAGAAACATTTCAATAGCTGAAAAACATTTTGGCAAGTGCACCAATATTGAATATTTTATATCTGGATGAATATTTTGTTGTGTGCACTGATGCGTCCAAGGAGGGGCTTAGTGGAGTCCTCACACAAAAAGATCAGGTGGTATGCTATGAGTCCCGAAAATTAAAAGGGAATGAGAGGAATTATGATACTTATGATATAGAATTAACAACCATTATTAATGTGTTGAAAATGTGGAGACATTACCTTATGGGGAGAATATTTGAGCTAAGGATAAACCACTTTGATCTAAAACATTTATTTGGAAAACCCACATTAAATGCCAAACAAACTATATGGCTAGAATTTCTTAGTGAACATGACTTTGAAATTAAACATATCAAAGGAAAAGGAAATCATGTGGCTAATGCAATCAACAGAAGAGCAAGGATGATTTTAAGAATGGAAATTTATTTTAAAATGTAGAAACCTTGGCGAATCTTACTATTCCTTCATATGCCAACTATAAATGTTTGGCGATATTTTTGTAAAAATATTCAAATTTCTAAGGATTTTATATAGTTTTTATAAAACTTTGGCGATTGTTAAGGTAAAATAATTTTATCCTATAGAATTTGGGCGAATCATTTTTAAAATAGCGAATCTCATTTTCGGAAAAACCATGTAAAATTATCCCATGAGCGAAATTTAGCCCCTAAAATCATCCCTGAAGAGCACACAAGATGCATATGGAAGCCATCAACATGTATAAATCTGATTTAAGAGACATAATTTTTGAGGCTGCAAATTCAAATCAACATTATTTTAAAACAAAAAGAAACATTACAACAAGGTAATTTTCAGCAAAAATTTAAATATTATGAGCTGAAAGAGGATGGAATCTTCATGTACAGAGGCAAGGTATATGTGCCAAATTTAAGAGAGATAAAAAATATAGTACTAAGAGAAATGCACAATGTGCCATATGTTGGGCACCCAGGATATCAAAAATCAATTTCAGTTGTAAGAAGCCAATAATTTTGGCCAAGAATGAAGAAAGAGATAATTGATTACATGGCCAGATTCCAAGAATGCTATAAGGAGAAGACTGAAAATAAACATCCAACATGGATGTGAGAATGAGTTACAGTGTATTTTATTACTAATATGCCCAAAAAAGTGAAGCAACATGATACCATCATGGTAGTGGTGGAAAATTTGACTAAGGATGCACATTTTATTCCAATGAAGACTACTCACAAGGAAACCAATATTGCATAGATATATATGAAATAAGTTGTCAGGCTACATGGAGTTCCCAAGGAATTATTTTTAGACATAGATCCCAAATTCACATCTAATTTTTGGAAAGGTTTGTTTAAAGTATTTGGGACAAATTTAAATCTTAGTACAACATATCACACAAAATCAGATGGGAAAAGAGAGAGGACCAACAAAATAATTGAAAACATGCTCAGAATCTATGTGATGGACTAGCCATCCAAGTGGGAGGACTATATTCATTTAGTTGAATTTGCTTACAATAGTGGGTATCAGGCATCATTGAAAATGAACCCATTTGAAGCATTGTAAGGTAGGAAGTGTAACACACTAGTGAGTTGGGATAACCCAATAGACATAGTTGTCATTGGGACAAATTTGTTGAAGGAAATGGAAGAGTAATTGAAAAAGATTAGGTAGAATATAAATGTTTCCAAAGACATGCATAAAAGTTATGCAAACAAGAATAGGGTTTTCAGAGATTTTAAAGTGGGTGAACATGTATTTTTGAAAGTGAAAGCGAAGAGAAGCTCGCTACGATTGGATTGCTGCCCAAAGTTGGAAAAACAATGTTGTGAGTCTTTTGAGATCTTAAAAAAGATAGGACCAATTGCATACATGCTATCATTGCCCATATCCATGAGATTTCCTAATGTATTTCATGTGTCATTATTAAATAAATATGTGACTGACCCTAACCACATAATTTATTGGATTGTGATCCAGGTGGAGCACGAAGGCAATTTATGGGTGGAACTAGTACGCATCCTAGACCGAAAAGTAAAATTTCTCACGAATAAAGTTATTATCTTGGAAAAGGTATAATAGACCTGCTACATTACTGAATATGCAACATGGGATCATGAAGAAACTATGTGGGATGAATACCCACAATTTTTTGTCAATTTTGAAGAAAACAAAAGCTAAAATGCAAGACTACATTTTGGGCAACTAGAGTTTTGGAACCACATCTTAGAATTCTTGGTCACCTGCACTAGCAACCCTAATAAAACAGTGGTGCAACTCAATGGACTGAGACTAGTGAAGGGGGTGCATTCCTTTGGTCAGTAGGTTGAAAGGAACAAGAGATTATGGTTGGCACTGTTGTTGGAGGGTAAATAGATTGCATTTCTTTTTTTTAAATATTATGATGTAAAATTTGTACATGTGTATCAAGATGGTGTTTTCCACCAAGGATGATGCACAATTATAGGGGAGGGGAATTGTAACATCCCCACTATAATCCATCGTTTAATTAATTCATAATGTAGATATGAAATGTGGCTACAACCAAGCAATGTAATATGTGAATTATATTTATGAATTTTAATAAATAAAATACGATGCTAACAGCTAGGGGACATGGACATAGATGGGGGTTGAGTTTTCCACAAGAGAAGGTAGTCTCTAATATGGGTCCAAGAGGGAAATTATTTATGGGTATTAATCCAAACCCTCATTCATGAATTTTATTATCATTGTGTATAAACCTTATATTTTTTTGTTTGAGTGTATGAGAGCCCAATCGAATACATGTAAGAGGGTGGGTGTGAGAAGACACATCTGATAGTTATTGGGAGCATGGATTTGAAGTAAAATCAACGTTGGGGAGTGTGAGGGTCAACTTGCTTGGGGAAAAGAGAGAAAATTTGTATGGGTAGAACAATATTTTTTAGACAATCATGTTTTTGCATGAGAAAGGGGAGGACAAGGAAAAATAAGAGTTATGGAGTTGGAACAGCACTGGAGGGAAAACTCTAGAGCATTTTGGGAACTAGAGATTGAAGAGGCAAGTTGTAAAGATTGCAGAAGAACTAGGTTGTCAGGCCTGAAGAGTGAAATCTTGTGTGAGTGCAGTATAACAAGTTATTGTTGTTGTTTTATTGGTATTTTTTTTCTATAAGTGAGCTCCTTTGAGTTCCTAGTAGTTATATTCTTGATTACTTGTGCTAGAGAGACCCTAATAAATGAATGGGATGGTCGATGGATTGAGAAAAATTAATGGGTACATTCCTTGTGTTGGGCAGGTCGAGAGGAAGAGAGTTGTAGTAATTTTGAGATAGTTGTAGGAGAATGCCAGTGGGTTGTAAGATTATTTGAGTTGTGAATGGACAATGAGAGACACCCTCTTTTCTGGATTCTTAGCACTAGCTTGAGGGTGACTTGTTGTTGATATTTGGAACAATGATTCTATGGTTGGGTGGAACATCTGTCCCAAGAAATTGGTTGCACAAATAATTTTAAAAAATAAGTGTTTATCGCTTTTTTTGAGTTATCATATGACTTTAATTATTGTGCATTAACTCTGAGTAATGAGAATGCTTTATATGCTACTAGAATGAATTTATTATTTGCATTCATGTTTATTTAGAATTATTGTAGATGCATTTAAGTAATGGTATCATAAAATGGTTAAATGTATGTGTTTTCATGTAACTGGTAAGCTAAAGGATATGTTAGCATACAATTTTATTTTCATGTATATTTTTCATGTAATGAACCTCATTCAAGATGGGGAACATTACATTCTGAATCTGTTGGGGTTTGTTGTTCGAACTCTTGTTTTGGAATATCCTTTGTATTGTTGTTATTGGTTCCATTTTCTTGTTGTTATTGGTCTTTTTAGTAGTCATATAGTGGGGATTTTCCTTTCACCATGGCTTGGTGTTCTTGGTGTTCTGAGGGGGTTTGAACTTTCAACACTTGTTAAAAATTGTTGAGCTTGTTACAGAAATTCTACCTTTTAAGAGGTTGGTTCAATAAATTGGACAAGATTTTGAGGTATCTTCATTTATACAGTCTACTTTTTTCACTTTGGAGCTTAAAATGGTTTGGGTTAATTTTATTTGTAATGAAGCATAGTTGGTTTTCTTAATATTTTATTTCCTATAAACTTAATTTGTGGCTTGCCCAATCTAATAGCGTATCTTATATTGAGTCCTATTTTCCTTTAAGGAAATGAATTTGTGAATATGCCCCTATGAGAAAATTGTTATAATTTGATTTGGAAGTATTCTTTCTGATAGTTTCATTGTTATGGTTCAATTGTGCTCTTGTTTATTCTAGGGTTTGATTTGCAATGAAGTGTACTAGGTTTGTTGAACATTACACCACCTAGGAATTCAACCCATGGCTTGGCGTGTCTAACAACGTGCTCTACATTGAGTCTCATTTTCCTTTAATGAGATGCATCTGTGAATATGTGCCTATGAAAAAACTATTGTCATTTGATTTGGAAGTACTTTTAGCAATGTTGTTGTCAGGGTTCCATTGTGTTCTTGTTATTGGTTTGGTGGGCTTTTCTCTTTTTCCTAGCTTAATTTTCTTAGTGTTCTAGTGGGGTTTTTTCTTCGGGATCTTGCTCTAGATGTTGAATTTAATAATGGAAATTTAATATGCAATGAAGCATGTTAAATTTGTTCAAAATTAGATTTCTTAGGAATTGAGTCGTGCCTAGTGTACTACTTAGCATTGAACCCCATTTTCCTTTAATACATTGGCTTTTTGAATATGTGGTTATGAAAACACTATTGTATTTTGATTTTGAAATGTTGATTATATCTTTTGGTCATAAAATTCCTAGTTGTTCTTGTTGCTTGACGGCTTGTGCAAGTTTTTTGTTTTTTTAGTCATGTCATTGTAGGTTGAGAGTTCTATTGGTTTCACTACCATTATGGAAATATAGACTTGATTAACATTTTTCCTGGCCAAATTTGTATCCAAGTATGGATGATAAATTGGTCAGTGATGTGTTGAATAAGATTATGTTATTGTTGGTTTGATATTTCTATTTGCTTGACTGCATATTTCTGTAGGTTTGGTTAATTATATTTGCAATAAATCATAGTAGGTTGACTGAAGAGTAGTTTGGCTAGGAATTGAACCCATGAGCCGCCCCATATGGTAGCATTCTCTGCATTGAGTCTCATTTTCCTTTAATGTGATGCATTTGTGAATATGCATATATGAAAAAATTGTTGTCATTTGAATTGGAAGTATTGTTTTTGGAAATGTAGTATTATTTTTCCTATGTTGTTGCTAGGGTTCTATTGTGTTTTTCTTACTGGTATGGTGGGGTTTGGTCTTTTGTGGTCTAGTGGGATTTGGTATTTCACTAGGATTTTTGTTCTTGGATTTCTAGAGGGGTTGGCCTTTCATATCTTGTTTTATATGCTAAATTCAAAATGGAAAATTTAATATGTGATGAAGCATGTTAAGTTTGTTGAAGTTTAGAGAGCCTAAGAATTGAATCTCAAATAGTAGCCTACTTAGCATTGAGTCCTATTTTCTTTTAATGTGATATATTTGTGAATATGCACATATGAAAACACTATTGTCATTTAATATTGAAAATGGAAATTGTTTCTTATGGTCATAAAACTCCTATTTGTTCTTGTTGTTTAAAATCCTGTGATTGTTTTTCCTATGTCATGTCATTGTTGGTTGAGAATTCTATTGGCTTCATTTCCATAGTGAAACTCTAACCTTGATCAACATTTTCCTTGACCAAGGCTTTATGTAACCCGAGCATGGTTTAAAAGATGGTTGGTGATACATTGAATAAAATTACATTGTTGGTTGTGAATTCTATTGGCTTGAGGACCGTAGTCCAAGTTTTTCCTCCTTTAGCATTGATCCAACAAATATTGTTTTTAACCAAAGCATAGATGGGAAGCCTATTCTCTATTGACTGAATGTAATTAGGATTTGAAAAAAATGGTTGAATGATTATTTGCAAATGCATATATTAATCTAAATAGGTGTTCTAAGGTTGTCTTGAAATCTATGATACATTTGAGAAAATATGTATATAAAAACACTATTGTTGTTTGATTTGGAATTGGCTATTACATCTCATCATCATAGAATTCATAGGTTTTTATTTTTTTAAAGGCTTGTGCAAGCAATATTTTTATGTAATGCAGGGTATTTTTTGAGGATCCAAATATTATACCTATGTATAGTATTCTATGTTGAAATATTGTAACGGTAAAGAGTATTCTATTTATTATTGAGTTATTATTCATTAGATCAATTCCCTTTTGTGGATTGATCATGTCAGGAATTGTAATTGACCAAATCCCTTTTTTTGGATTAGCCAAACCCTAAATATATTATGCAAATTGAGAAGTCACCATCGAGGCTAATTAAAGTGGTTTTAACCACTAAGAAGAAAATCCGACCCTACGCAGTGAAGAGACACCTTTCCAACTCCTTCCAGTTTGTATAAATAAAGGAAGCCAACACCTCATTTGATCACTCACTCAGCTCACTCATCTAGTGTGCAAGTTTGAAGGAAGTTGTTGTTGCCAATTGCCAGAAGAACGAAGAGAGAGAGGCACATTGCTCAATAGAGGATATTCTCTAGTGTTTGGTTTATTGTTTTGGTATTGTATTGGATATCTATATTAAGGAATTTTTTGTTGGGTTTTCTCCCCCATGAGCATTTTCTGTGATAAATGTTGTGTATCTTGTGACTGTGTTTCTCTCAGTGATCCTATCTACGCTATGGTTATTTAGTAAATTGAAAAGAAACCTAATAATAGCTTAAAATTAACATGGTATCAAAGCTAAGCTAAAGAGAGCATATTTCATTAGATAAAGAAAAACGTCATTGTTGTCGTACAAGAAAATTAGGTGTTTTTATTGAAGAGGAATTTCAGCCTAAAACTCATCAAGGAAGTGTGCGCTAGACTAGGGAACTCTTTGGCACCTTCATCACACTTTTTTAGTGGATAGAACTCCTAAAAAGTGAAACCCTAGTTTTCACCGGTACTAGAAAACTAGAAAACTAGGAAACCAAAACCAGTACCAGAAGTACCAGTCCAGAATTCCACTGGTCAAGTTTGAAGGGGAAAATTTTCAATTTTATGAAATCTAACTGCACCAGGATATTCGCCTCAACCAAGTGCACCTTGTGGTAAGTTCAAAATTAAATTCTGATCATTTTCAATTTTTGATCATTTTCTTAGCTCCAGGTAAAGATGTCTGCAAGCACTAAGATTGTTGACAAGATAGAAAGTGTGGAAAAATTTCATTCCTAGAAGTATAGGATTGCACTCATTCTTGAAGAGAATGACCTAGCAAGATTCATCAAAGAAGATGTACCAAAACCTACCGATGCCGCAGATAAAAAAAAACACCAAAAGGACATAGTTAGGGCCAAGAGAATCATTGTAGATTCTATTAAAGATCACTTGATTTCTCAAGTGGCCTCAAAGAAGACTCTGAAATAAATGTTTGATGCCCTAACTAGATTGTATGAAGGAAAGAACATCAATTGGAAGATGAATCTAATAACTCAACTCAAAAGTACATGGATGCAGAAAGGAGAAACAATTTAGGAATATTTCTCCAGAATATCACAATTCAAAGAACAACTAGAAGCAATTGATGATACTATAGATGAACATGAACTTATAATGATAGCCCTTAATGGTCTCACAAGACCTTGGGATGCATTCATCCAAACTATTTGTGCCAGAAAGGATAAACTACACTTTGACAGTCTTTGGGAATAATGTGTTCAAGAAGAAGTAAGCGTAGCTAACCGAGAAGCATCACTATCAAGAGATGAAGATCAATCCCTAGCTACTCATACTAAAGGAGGAATAAATAGGTATTACTTCCAGAAAGAAACTCATAAATAATCTCACCCTCCCAGGAGATTCTAGAAGTTTTGGAAAGGTCGAAGAAGAGAAAAATATTTCTCATCCTACCAATGTTACCATTGTGACAAGATGGGACATATTGCTAAAAATTGTCCAGCTATATGAGAAGAATACAATAAGAGAAACATGAGGCACCATGCCCATACAATTGAATATGAAGAGCCACCCATAAAGATGATAAAAGAACATATTGAAGACTTTGTATTAATCTCTTCCCTCTTAGGATCAATGTCACCTGGTGAGGACACTTGGCTCATAGACAGTGGTGCTTCCAAGCACATGACAGGTCAAAGAGACAGTCTCTCTTGTCTCACAGAAAACAAGTTTCCCCAGAAAGTTACACTTGGAGATGATTATCAATACCCTATCAAAGGTGTAGGAGAATCAAATTACAAACTTGATTCAGGGACCCCAATGAAGATGAAGGATGTACTATATGTACTAGGTTTGGAAAAGAACTTACTTTTTATCTCAGCTTTAGAGAAGAAAGGCTTCAGATTTGCCTTCATAGAGGGAGAAGTTCTTATGTGGCCCAAAGGAAAAACCATCGATGAAGCAATTGTTATTGGAAAAGAAGAAGGTGGATTGTATAAGCTAAAGGGTCACTCAAAAGCAGCCTTGACCCATTCCATTTAGAATCCATGTGAACTTTGGCATAGAAGACTAGATCACATCAAATACAAGGCATTACCATATGTAAACAAGGCATTCATAGGTCTACCAGAATTCAAGGTTGACCATGAAGGTGTGTGCAATGGATGTGCACAAGGAAAGAACATCAAGAACCCTTTCCCAAAGAGAGACAATAAAGCAGAAGGAGTCCTATAGCTCATTCATTCAGATGTATGTGGCCCAATTCCATCAACCTCCATCAATGGGTATGTATACTATGTGTCTTTTATTGATGACTATTCTCGCAAAACCTGCGTTTACTTTTTGAAATCAAAATATGAAGTGTTGAATAAATTCAAGGAATTCAAAGCCTTGATAGAGAATCTCTCTAAAAGAAAGATCAAGATACTCAAGTCATATAATGAAGGAGAATACACCTCAAAAGAGTTTGAATTTTTTTTCAAAGATGTCGAGATCAAGAGGGAGCTCACCACTCCCTACAATCCTCAACAAAATGGTGTAGCAGAAATAATGAAAAAAACTATAATGGAAGCAGTGAAGACTATGATCCATGATCAATATCTTCCAATGCACTTATAAGTAGAAGGAACAAAAAAAACAATATATGTACAAAACAAATTGTCCCATAGTGCATTTGGGTTGAAGACCCATGAATAGATATTCTCCAGAAAGAATCCAGAAGTAAGACATCTCAAAATATTTGGTTGTCCAGTATTTGTACATATTTCGAAAGAAAAGAGAACCAAGTTGGACCCTTTAGGAAAGAAGGGAATATTTGTTGGATACTGTGATATCTCCAAGGCCTTTAGAGTTTATATACTAGGTTACCATCATATTGAGATAAGAAGGGATGTAACCTTTAATGAAGATGCAACACTCAAGAAATCAAGAAGATGCCATCTTGAAGAAGTACATGAAGAAGAACCTATGGCTCCCAGAGTTGCAAAACCATTGAGGGAATTCATAACTTCCCCTGATGAGGAGATTCTAGAATATCATGAAATAATGGAATCCCAAGAACCTCCCGAGATGACGATATCCCACAAGAGAAAGCTAGCTTGGGCAAGGGAACTTATTCAAGATGGAGAAAAGTATGGTGCCTCCGAAGGAACCATGATACAAGTCAAGAAACCCAAGCCATTCTCCAGTTATATGGCTTTGATGTGTGATGTATTAGAGAAGGAGCCTACTTTCTTTAAAGAATCCACTTAGAAGAAATAATGGGCAGATGCCATGATAGAAGAATACCAATCCATTATAAATAATGATGTATGGGAAATAGTTCCTAGACTGAAGAGCAAGGATGTGGTATCTGTTGGAGCCGCCTTTGTTTTTTCTAGCCTGTCTCAAATTTCATGTCTTAATGCTCGAAATCAAAAGATGGTTTTCGTATTTCCGTCTGTGGTTTCAAAATCTCTGAAGTCTTATCATGCAATCAGCGATGATTATTGTACTCTCAAGGCGAGTTCTACTTTTCGGCAAAAACAATTTCCCCCTTTTGTTCTACCTCGAGATTTCGCATGCTGGATGCTATAGATCACGTATTTCACAAGTCCCGAGCAATGAAACAACGAAATTGCTTTAAAATTTTACCCAGGTCAGTAATGAGAGTAAAGTTTTCCCAAATCACAATTAAACATCATCAAGTTTTCGCACCTCAACATTCACTAAATCCAAAACTGTCATTATCATATCCCCGATAGCCGAAACCATGAAGTCCGTATGTTAGTAACCCATGTCAAAGTTAAAGGAAAAAACTAAGCCATGGTTAAGTTCCGTTGGCAATTCACCACTCGGCATGTTCTCTTTTAAAAAAATACACTGTCTAAGACCGAGTCGCGAAGTCGTGATAAAGATATGAACGTAATTAATTAAACACTTAATCCAAGTTTATCTTCCCTTTTAATTAAAACGAATTATCGCGATTTCGCGGTTTCGCAACTCGGCATGCAAACTTCCCAGAAACTTACCTTCGAAGCTCCGAGTCGCGATATGGTGAATATAAATAATTACATAATTAATTAAGTGCCTAATCACAATTGCATTTTTACTAATCGAAATCAATCATCGCAAATTCGGGGGTTAGAGGTTCAAAGGGTTAAAGAAAAATTCCCGATACAACGAGTACCAAAGGATTAATTAACTTTGGTAAAACTGGATTAATTAAGCTAAATCAATATCTCTCGTGTTTTGATGCTTGCACGGTTTATGAGGCAGTCTTAATTCTTCCTTACGCCAACTGACATTTCAAACCGCCAAAATTTATGGCATTAATTTGAAATAAGACGAATCGACATATAAAGATTGGGTTTTTATTGCTAAATTCATTTCTAAACATGATTTGACAGATCTGTTCTAAAAAGTACCGATTTTTCGAATATATATAGAGTTTTTATTCATTATAACAAATTCATTTCTATATTACGTAGAACACACTTTCTCAGCGAGCTAACTTCTGTATGTATACGTATTTTTATCGCAGAAGAGCCAAAACAGGATCTCCTGTCATGGCCCCGTGAAAAGCATCCAAAGATAGCATTGAGGTTTTGGGACAAGTTTCAGACAACATCACTGATACTTCACCTCGAAGTGTCGACTCTGTCCCGAACTGGTCATTCATTTTCGATGTTCTGCAGGCCGAATTGGTGGGTTATTTCGATGATTCCAGTGACAATGAAAAAGACGACATAACCACTAAATATAAGATCGTCATTCAATTGGGAATGCATAAAGTAGCGGCCAGGCCACGATTGCTCCCCTATTATGATATGGTCTGATGGGCATTAGACCATGTGGACATACCAACCAGAACCATCATGAATGAGAAGAAGGTCACCATTGGGACTTTCAGACCTGAACATCTGCAAGCTATGTACAAGTTGCCCACAGTGTCTGACCTTACATATGATGTTGAATTCTTGGAAGAATTCAAACAAAAGGAATGTGTGCAGTATGAAAAGACTATGTCTAGATTAATAAGAGATTGGGTTTCACACCCTGCAAAGTTCAGGGCAGACATTCATGGTATATATTCAATAGCTTCCTTGGAACCACAGTTCAAGTATGTAGCTATGATGACATGCATATTATATGGGAGAGAGGACACCTCACATTTCTTTCTTCAGTGGGTGCCTCTAATATATCGAGTTTCCAAAGGCTGTTCCATCGAATGGGCGAAAATGCTATCTAATAGCTTGACCAGTCGGGTTACAAAGTATCGGGCACAGAAAGAGAGCGGCAAGATTTCTTCATTTTTTATGTCTGCATACATTATGGACGTCGTGTGTTTTCTAACACCATTTCCCTTAATGAGATGGAGTTGGACTCTAGCAGAGGACGAGCCCATCCATGTCTATCATTCAAAATTGTGGGAAAACAAAGTGGTAGATTTTGTATATGAAATGTTCAACTAGGTGATGGTACCGCTGCATGTCACTATTTTCGGCCACCCGCCACCTAGGATCTTGAACAGTATAGTGACGAATTTGAGCAGCATAGCTGACTGGTATGTAGAAGCCGAATTCTCATATCTCAGAGTTTTCGGGGCTTCTATTCCCCCGCATGAATTGCCATTATTCATTCCCAACAAGCTGGCTTGTCATGAGGTTGCTAGACAAATAGTAATCGGTGGTATAAACAAGGAGCTTAAGGGATACTCAAAAAGGGTATGGCCACCTTTTCCTGTTCATTTAAATTCATATTCTTTGTTAGATTTCAAGCATGCTAAAGATGAGGCAGTAACCCTGGAAGATCTAAAGTTGGTCCTGATTGAATACAAGAAGCACGATCCGCAAAGGGTTGTGAGAAATCATTTGGCCAGTTGTGGACTCAAGAGATTTGACCACGAAAATTCACCCTTGGATGAAATTTTTCGAGGTGCAAGATCTTATGCTGAGATTTTAGCTCGGATACAAACCTTGGCACTTGAAGAGAGGGCCGATGTTCTGAAATTCCAAGAACATCGACGCAGTTGTCTTCCTGCAGTATTACGGGGTGAGAATCTGAGTACAGCGGAGGTGAAACAAAAAAATGCCGAAGGCTCCAAGGATGCAACTCCCGGTCAGGAAAAAAACTAGGACGAGGGAGAGCAAACTAAGAGCCTGAAAGTAGAGATAAAGACTCCCAACCCGCCGAAGAAGTAGATTCCGATTACTACTCCTAGACAATCAGTGAAGCAAATCGGGGATCCTATCACATCAGTTACTCCCTTGCAGTCAACTCAGGGAAATATTGATGCAGGGTGGATCTTCAATGAAGAGTTGAGGCCTATAAGGGTGGAAGAGCTCCCTCCAAATGAGTTCTTCTTCAATAAGAAGAGAAAGGAAGTGGTAAAGAGAGAATTCTATCAGGAAGGGGAGTCGACAGTCAAGAAATACAAAGTTATGATTGATGGGAAGGACAAGAAGAATGAACAGTTCACCACGGAAATAGCTGGGACATTAGGGGCATATGCCACAACGAACCAATTTTCAGTTGGGGTTTTGAAAAACCAGCTGAAACGAAAAAATCGCCTCATCAAGACCCTAGAAGCAAGACTAGCCACAACAACAGAGGATGCCAAAGACCAAGCGAGTGTAGGAATAGAGCAAGCAAGGTTGGCCGATAAAAGTGAGATAGAGCTGATCAAGACTAAGATCGAACAAGCACAACTGGTGGTTCAGGATGGTCAGATGCAAGCGACACAACAAAAATATTTGATCGAACAACTACAAGCTAGGGTGGAAATCATCGAAAGCAAAGTGATAAATATCGGTATGTTCCAATCCCAGGTGATGGAGATTCGGAGCAGATTCTTTGCGGCCCAATGAAATTTACTCGCCAAGGTAGAGGTGATTTGGGACAACTATTTGCTAGTTAATCAAGTTTTGGAGAATTTATGTGCTAGGGAAAGAGAAGCTGGAGCATCACAGGTCTCCTTTCAAGAGGCTGTGATAGCTAGGAACAATAGGGAAGCGGGAAGCACTCCCAGGTTTACCATTTCGGAGCAGACCAGAGGACATATTTTGTTAAAAGAATGGGAACACAACATCTCGAAAGGTAAGCTGCAAGCCAAGAGGGTAACGAAATCCTTAGAAGAGGCTTTCAGTTCTATATATGGTAACTTGCTAGGTATTGATAGTGGAGGTAATGCCAAGGCATTGATTCAGATGAATATGGAAAAAATCTCACTTGATTTAAATGAAAAAGAGGAAAGAGATTCAGCCGAGATCTCCCAAGTGACTATGGCGGACATAGTCCAAATAGACAAATGTATGATTAAACCAAGCGCACAATTATGCGCTATCGACATCATAGATAGAAAGATGGAAGACAGGTTGTTGCAATTAGGTCGAGATTGTTACTCTTTTGAAGCCAATTGTTAAGCAGAACCGTCAAGGCTGATATCTCGGCTGGTTGAAAGATGTGTCACCTGTACCGAGCACGCACGAGGACAAGCTTCTGGCACCAAGTAAAGATAGAGAAGAAGAAATGGAGCGATTTCTCTCCTCCCTATCATAACTGGAAATTTTGCAATGATTGATATTCCATCTTATTGTAAAACTGTATAAATACACCATAGAAAGAAAGAAACAGGGCTAAACCTTTTTGTGTCGATTGTAACAAAGGTTTTACATTTTGAGAGTTAATATAAAGCAAATATGAAGATTCTCAATTCCATCATGACTATGTTATGAGTTTGTTTTCTTGTATATCATATTTCATTTCATTTCATATTCATAGCATATGAATGCTTCACAATAATTTAGTGCAACCTCTACTATAGTGAATGAATTTTGGTTTTCTATATTGTTTAATTTTTTTCCTCTATACCAACTATCAGCAGGTATAACACCAGTCAACACTTTCAGAATCCTATATATATTTTATGCTTCATCGGGTTATTTTTTTACATTTTTCTTCTTCTGTTTATACATGAGATTCTCCCTTGATAGGAGCCTTACTCGATAGACAGCTAAATGTTTTCTCCCACCTCATACATTTTATTAAAATATAACTCAATTACGAGAAAGAGCCTTTGATTTGCACCCCGTTTTATTACTGAAACCATAAACTCTCTTTTATACGACCGAATTGAGATAACACTTAATTTCCCTCTAAAGTTTTCTTATTTTACTATTCCTCCATGACTGTCCCTGTACCAACACAACCCAATATCGAACCCATATTATCAAATCAAACGCACATTGCATTAAACATTTTCGATACTATTCTTAAAACAACCACTACCCGGGTTGAACTCGAATGTTCATGGGCAACAATTGAATAGGATATAAACATCCAGGAATAGTTGGAAGCTAGACAACGCCAACACATAAATATTCCCTAGTTTACCTTGCCGAAGGTTGACGTTTCTCTCTTCTCTACCCTTTACCCACTTTCGGATGCCTAGACAATGTACTTCTAAGCCTTATGTACAGACTTTGGAACAACAGTATCTTCGAAATGGATATTCAAAATAAAACATGTTGTTTATGGAAGTATTGAGAAATATAAAGCAAGGTTTATTTCTCGTGGCTTTTCTCAAAAGGAAGGCATTGACTATGAAGAGGCATTTTCTCATGTATCCAGATACACTTTAATCAAAACCATAATATCCGTTTCATCTAAGATGAAGTGTAAGGTACACCAGATGGACGTGAAAACAACTTTCTTGAATGGTGTCATTGAAGAAGAAGTGTATATAAAACAACTTTAAGGGTTTGAATTTGAAGACATGAAGACTCATGTCTACAAGTTGAAGAAGGCTCTGTATGGATTGAAGCAAGCTCCTAGAGCTTGTTATGGAAGGATTGACAGTTTTCTGATGAGCTTGGGATTTACCAAGAGTAAAGTTGATTCTAACCTTTACTTCAAGGTTATGAATGATGAGCCTATTATATTGTTGTTGTATGTGGATGACTTATTCTTAACTGGAGAAGAAAATCTCATCACTGATTGTAAGAAGAAGCTCACTACATAATTTGAGATGAAATACCTTGGCCTAATGCACTATTTCTTAGGTCTTGAGGTCTGGAAGAGCCCAGAGAAGATCTTCCTTAACCAAGGGAAGTATGAAGTTGAAATATTGAAGATATTTGATATGTTGGAGTGCAAATCCATGAATACACTCATGGAAACAAAGTTGAAGCTCCTTGTTGACACTTCGTCAGAATTGATTGATGCTACACTATACAAATAGATCATTGGATCATTGATGTATCTAACGAACACCAGGCCAGATATATTTTTTTTTGTGAACACTTTGAGTCAATTTCTAGTGGAGCCCATACATGTTCACCTGGTTGTTGCTAAACATGTGATGAGGTACCTTAAGGGTAAATTAGATTGTGGTATTCGTTATAATGGAGATCATGACTTTAGACTGAGTGGTTATATCGATTCAGATTGGGTTGGAAGTGTCTCTGGCATAAAGATCACTTCAAGATGTTGTTTCATTTTGGGGTTAGCCATGATATCATGGCAGAGTAGGAATCAATCAAGCATTTCTCTCAGCATGGCAGAAGCATAATACATTGCCGCATGTTCCGCTAGTTGTGAAGACATATGGATTCATAAGCTGTTGATAGGTCTATTCAATCTAAATATGGAAGCAACCTTGATTCTATTTGATAACCATATTTTCATAAAGATGAAAAAGAACCCTATGTTCCATGACAAGTCAAAACACATAGAGATCCGATATCATTACATCCATGATATGGTGCATAGAGGAGCCATAAAGCTCCAGTATGTTAGCATGGATGAACAAGTTATTGATGTGTTGACCAAGCCTCTATCTCGTGTAAAGTTTGATCACTTTCGAGATAAGCTTGGTGTAGTTTGAAAGGACATCCCTCGAAAGGGGGAGTAGTCTTGATGCAATCCTAGTGTTGAAGATTTCCATCTTTGTGGTGATGTTTTTGTGATGCCAGGCTCGTGTTAAAGGTTTCCATCTTCATGATGATGTTGTTGTGATGCCAGCCTCGTGATGAATATTTCAAACTTCATGATGATGTTGTTGTGATGACATCCTCGTAATGAATATTTCCATCTTCTTGTTGATGTTGTTGAGATTATAGCCTGATGATGAAGATTTCCATCTTCGTGATGATGTTGTTTAGATGTCAGCTTCATGCTAAATATTTCCAGCCTAGTGTTGGTTTTGACTATGCTCCATCCTTTGTGTTGTGATGCACTTGTTGCTGATGATGCTCCAGCCTTCGTGTTGTGATGTTGTTGTTGTTGTTGATGATGCTCCAACCTTCGTGTTGTGATACTGTTGTTCTTGATGTTTTATTATCCTTGTGTTGTTATTGATGATGATGATGTATTAGTGTTATATTAATCCATGTTGATGTAGATGATGATTCCATTCCATCTCCCTATTGTGGATGATGATATTGATGATGAGAAAAACTTTCGATGATTTATAGAGATTCCAATCATTGTTCCATATGTTGTTGATGTTGCTTCCCTCTCTCTCTCATGATGATGCTGTAGAATACCCTTCTTGTTAAGGGGGAGTGTTGAAATATTGTAACTGCAAAGAGTATTCTATTTATTATTGAGTTATTATTCATTAGATAAATCCCCTTTTATGGATTGATAATGTCGGGCATTGTAATTGACCAAATCCCTTTTTTTGGATTGGTCAAACCCTAAATATATTATTCAAATTGAAATGTCAACCCCCAGGCTAATTAAAGTGATTTTAACCACTATGAAGACAAGTCAGCCCTGCCCAATGAAGAGACACCTTTCCATATCCTTCTAGTTTGTATAAATAAAGGAATTCAACACCTCACTTGATCACTCACTCAACTCACTCATCTAGTGCGCAAGTTTGAAGGAAGCTATAGTTTCTAGTTGTCAGAAGAAGGAAGAGAGAGAGGCACATTGCTCAATAGAGGATATTCTCTAGTGTTTGGTTTATTGTCTTGGCAGTGTATTGGCTATCTATATTAAGGAAGTTTTTGCTGGGTTTTCTCCCCCATGAGGGTTTCCAAGGATAAATGTTGTGTCTCTTGTGATTTTGTTTCTCTCAGTGATCCTATTTATGCTATGGTTATCTAGTAAATTGGAAAGAAACCTAATAATATCTTAAACCTTAACATTCTAGGGGATTATTTTGGTTTGAAAAATCATACATATAGATTGTAGGGGAATATTCAATAAAAAGCATATGATTTAATATTAAAACTTGTAAATTTCGGGTGAAATTTATCAATTTAATCATATTGTGTAAATATTGGGTGAATTGTTTACCAAATTGGCGAATAGTTTTTTCAAAAAATGTCCAAAAAAAAACCAATTGGTGAAATTTTTCCCCTAAAAAATACCCTAATGTAATGTTATTGTTGGCTGAGATTTTTGTTGGATTTTGTGCAAGAGTTGAGGTCTAACATCCTTCAATGTTTGGCTTAGCCAAGATTGTTTCTAATCCAAGTATCAATGAGAATTTGATTGGTGATGTATTGAACATAAAATATTATTTCTAGGTCAGGCATGGATGAGAAGCTTGTTGGATATGTATTGAATATGACTAGGTTGCAAAAATCATGGTTGAATGATTATTTGTAGTTTTATAGTTTAGTCTGAATAGAGTTTATGAGGTTGTCTTAAAATCTATGATACATTTCTGAATATGTGCATATGAAAATGCTATTGTCATTTGAATTTGGAAGTGGTGATTGCATATTATGATCACAAAATTGCTAGTTGGTCATGTTTTTTATAGGCTTATCCAAAGATTATTTTTATGTCATGTCATTGTTGGTCGATATCTGATCTAGGAGGATCTAAAAAGACAAAAAATTCGAAGTCCTCAAATATCAATAAAACTTACACCAAGTCGAACAACTCGTTGAAAGATTTCCAACGGTCCAAATGACACCTCAAATGGAGTCTAGATGAAAAAGATATGGCCAGTCAAATTTTTGGTCAACTTAGTCAAATTCAACAGGATGACTCAGTATCCATACAAATTACATCAGTAGCTAACTGTGTAGGGATGAAATCATCATGACATCATGCTCATGTCAATATGTCGACGTGGCAACAAAAGAGACTACCACATGGTGTGTTGAATTGGAATATTTGGGTGGCCAAATGGCCCAATAAAAATGTGCCATGTGGCACCCCCAAGGAGCACCACGTGGCACCTCTCAGTATTCACCATGTGGCAGGAATGTACCATACATGGATGGCATGGGGAAGATTACGTCAGTAAGGTGAATGGACATGAGAAACCAATCCT
>JASDQU010371542.1:58361-71312 GCA_032191745.1 Picea mariana
AGGTCATGGGGAGCCAAGCTGGGGGGTTCTCTTCAATTGGATATGACGTTCGCCACAATTCCTTTGTTTGGTGGGCAATTTACTCGGTTGTACAGAGAGACAAGGTTAGCATATATAGTAATCGACCCTCAAAATCCAAACAATTTCCCTATTTACATTGAGGATCAAGATTTAGGAAATTATATCTTATCTTTTGATGATGGTTTAGATGGTTGTCCAGAAGAAAACGATATAGAGCAGGAAGAGTCAGGTTACATGACAGAAGATCTATGTAGCATTGGTGTCTGGAAAATGTTTTTTGACAGTGCCTCATCTTGGGAAGGGGCCATTGTAGGAGTGCTTTTAGTGGCTCTCGAAGGAAAGTTCGTTGTTCCTTTTTCCTACAGACTGCAATGGGATATAGATTATACTAAAAATGTATGTGAATACAAAGCATTGGTCTTAGGATTAGAGGCTTCCAGGAAGCTAAAAATAAATAACTTAGAGGTATATGGAGATGTAGAGTTAATAGTCAAACAAATAAATCGGCAGTACCAAGCCAAGCATCCTAGATTAAGATCATACAGGAATTGTGCCTAGGATCTGATGGAAAACTTTTTCTTGTCTGTAAATGTCCAGTTCATCCCACACATAGAGAACTTACATGCTGATGCATTAGCTAAAGCAGCTTCAACCTTCTCTCCTCCCACGACTTTCAAATTGAAGTATCACATAGAAATCAGACACAGACCATCTGTACCGGATAACATCCAGCACTGGTAGGTTTTTGAGGATGATGAGCAAATTAAGAAGTTTCTTGAAGCAATAGGTGAGTTTTCTGAAACCCACGTAGATCAAGAAAACTAGAATGACAATATGTGGATCATGCAATAAGGGGAAGACCCTCAAATCTTTCAAGACAAAATCRCAAATGATCGCATGCTGGTCCTTAAAAACAACCAKATTCCGAAAGGATTGATCCCTCTGGAAAGAMTTTTTGATCAAAAYRACATACCTGTGAAATCCRCCTTACAACCCCAACCAGAAGAAGTGGAGGACTGTGATATAGGAACCAAAGAAGAATCCAGGATGGTAAAAATATCCAAATTCCTTCCTCCTGAAATAAAAAGTAAGTATAAAGACCTACTCAGACAGTATAAGGATGTTTTTTCCTGGTCTTATGATGAGTTAAGAACATACGACACTTCCATAATTGACCACAAGATACCTCTAAAGACTGGGGTCGAACCATTTAGGCAAAATCTTAGACAGATCAACCCCATTTTGTTACCTATGATCGAAAAAGAAGTTAAGAAACTTTTACACGTGAAAATAATAGTACCTTTGAGATATTCAGACTAGGTAGCAAACCTGGTCCCGGTCAAGAAAAAGAATGGGGATATCAGACTGTGTGTGGATTTGAGAAATCTAAATAAGTCATCTCTCAAGGACAACTATCCGCTGCCCAAAATGGACCATGTGCTAGAAAAGGTAGTTGGAGCCAACCGAATGTCTATGATTGACGGGTTCTCTGGTTATAATCAAATCACCATGAATGAACAAGATAGAGAAAAAAGTGCTTTCACCACACCATGGGGTACGTTCATGTATGATAAAATGCCTTTTGGTTTAATGAATGCAGGGGCCACGTTCCAGCGCGCTATGGACATCGCTTTCATCGGTGAAAGGGATAAGTTCGTAGTCATTTATCTTGACGATTTGATGGTTTTCTCTAAAACCGACGAAGAACACTTGATACATCTTAAACAAACATTCAAAAAATGTCGTAGGTTTGGTCTATCTTTGAATCCAAAGAAATCACATTTCGCCATGCGGGAAGGTAAGCTTTTGGGTCATATCGTATCTAGAGATGGAATCAGGATTGATCCTAAGAGGATTGAAGCGATAGATACTATAAATATTCCCAGAAATGTAAAAGAGATTCAATCTTTCTTAGGAAGAATAGTTTTTTTACGAATATTTATCCCAAATTTCGTTGATATTGTAAAACTGATCACAGGTATGTTGAAGAAGGACAATGAAGTAAAATGGACAACCGAGGCCAAAGCATCGTTCACACATATTAAGAAATTCATAAGCGAGGCACCTATGTTAGCGAGCCTCGACTATCTAAAATATTTTCTTATTTTCTCATTTTCCTCCAAACACACTATTGCCATGGTTCTCCTACAAAAGAACAAAGAAGGTTTCGAACAACCGATCGCTTTTTTCAGCAAGAGCCTTAGAGATGCAGAACTAAAGTATGATATAATAGAAAAACAAGCGTACACCATGGTAAAATCATTAAAGGCATTCAGAACATGTGTACTACAGTCCAAGATAATTGCGTACGTGTCTACCAGTTCTGTGAAAGATATTTTGGTACAACCAGAGAATGATGGAAAAAGAGGGCGATGGCTCGCCAAAATTCAAGAATTTGACCTGGAAGTCAAACTGACCAAATTGATAAAAGGACAAAGCCTGGCCAAACTCTTAGCTGAGTCGAATTTCAGAGCCCTAGGTATAAATTGCCTACAGGAAGGCGACGAAGACATGAACCTAAACGAGTTGAATGAGCAAACAGGCCCAAACAAGATCGAAGAGAATTTCATATCATCAGGCTGGTACAGAGACATAGTATCATACCTACTAACTCTAAAATGCCCAAATGAGCTATCGCCATCAAAATCCAGGACTTTAAAACTTCATGCGGTTAAATATTGTATCACTTAAAGTCAGCTATATTGGAAAGATCCACTCGGTTTCTTGTTAGTCTGTTTAGTCGAATCGGAAACTCAACGGGTTATAGACGAATTTCATGAGGGATTCTATGGGGGGCATCACGCTTAGAGAGCTATAGCTTACAAAATTCTAAGGGCTGGGTACTACTGGCCAAAAAAAATTTCGAACGTTAATGCCAAAGTCCGAGCCTGCAACCCTTGTCAACTATTTCCAGGTAAACAGAAGCTCCCGGCACTGCCTTTAGTTCCAGTGAAAGTTGAAGCCCCATTTCAACAATGGGGTCTAGACTTCATAGGCGAGATTAATCCCCATTCTAGTGCTCAACACAAGTGGATCTTAACCACAACATATTATTTTACTAAATGGGTGGAATCCATTCCAACCAAAAGGGCAACAGACTCGGTGGTAATCGATTTCTTAGAAGACAATATTTTGTCATAATTTGGTTGCCCCCAAAAGATAGTTACAGACAATGCCCAAGCCTTTAAATCTATGGCTATGATCAGCTTCTGTCAAAAGCATAACATCATTCTTGGCCATTCCACAACGTATTACCCCCAGGGAAATGGATTGGCCGAGTCATCTAACAAGATCCTGGTAAATATAATCAAGAAAGTATTGGATGAAAACAAAAGGTCTTGGCATGTGCACTTAAAATACACATTGTGGGAGAATCGCATAAGCAAAAAAAGGTCTATCGGCATTTCACCTTTTCAGATGGTATATGGGACAGATGTTGTGCTACCTATAAACCTAGCGCTTCCAGTGATGAAGTTATGGGAAGATCAAAATGAAGAACCCAATCATGTCACCAGAAAGATAAATCAACTGATTGAGGTTCAACAGCATAGGGTCGAAGTAGATGAAAAGCTGCAGAAATACCAAGATGAACTGAAGGCATTATTCAACCGCAAAACAAAGGATAGAGATTTCCTCCCAGGTGATTTAGTATTAAGGTGGGATGCAAGAAGGGAAGAAGCAACAAAACATGGTAAATTTGACCACCTCTGGTATGGGCCATTCAGAGTCTTGACTCTGGAGGGAAAAAATTCTTTCCTACTGGAAAATATAGATGGTGAAATCCTCAACGCCCCTGTCAGCGGGCGTTATCTGAAGCATTATATGACATAACAGTCACCTCAAAAAAAATAAAAATAAATAAATAAATAAATTTTGTATATGTATGTATGTATGTATGTATATATATATATATATATATATATATATATATATTGTATACATATATATATTTTTCATTTACGCATTGCTTTTGATTTTCTTTTTCTTTCATGAGCTTTCGAAACCCTTTGGATAGCCCCGATAACCTTCGTATTTGCCTCTTACAGGATTCTATCTGCACACAAAAAAAGCAGGTGAAGTAAACCAAAAGATGGTGTCAGAAATAAATCAGCTTAAACACGTGATACCTAATATTTTTGATATTGTGCAAAGAAATTGAAACGAAAAGGTAAAGGATGAGATCTCCTAAAAGTCATGTTCTAAAGGACTATTAAAGAAAACCGAGGTAACCTCATTCAAACAACAACATCATCCAAACTGATAAATAACAGAGTTTTTTCTTTTTTTAATCGTCTATGGAAAAATAAGACAAATTAAACGATTCCCTCAAATTAAAATCATTTAGTCGAAGTAAAGTATCCCTGAAAAAGATCTACAAGAGTCAGCTTTGAATTTTTGACCTCTGTATTTTCAGTTCGTAAGTCACTACCTGTCACCCCTTTCTATCTCCGGGTTTACCTTTTAAAAAGTCAGCATCTTTCCGTTTCGCATAAGAAGGGATAAGAGTTTTCATTTCAACCTCATGAGCTTCAAAGCAGATTGTGGAAAGAAAGCGGGTCTTCACAAATCCTCGATCCCCTACTAAATGAAGGGATGCTTAAATTGATCCTAACTTTCCTAGGTTTTTCAACAATATCGGAGGATTGAGACTTGCTCAAATAGAATGCCCTAAGAAAGTTATTTTCCCTGAGAATGAGGGTTTTGTGAAGGTCAAGGGAAGGTTGGTATCGAGCAATCAAAGTAAGTTGACAGACCTATAATGAAAAATATTACACAGATATCAGCCCTGATACAAATTGATTGCCCCAATCTTCGCGCTCTAAAAAGCAAATTATAAGACAGGTGGTGAAAGGAAATTCAGAAATGATTTCCCCCATCTAGTCCAAGAGATGATGAAAGAAAATTCAGAAATGATTGCCCTCGTCTTAACATTTAAATGCAAAAATATATTCCGAAGTGGTGAAAGGAAATTCAGTAAAAGGGGCCAGATAACTTCACTGAGGTACTGAACAGGCTCGGTGGCAGTGAAGCAATATCTGAGATATCTGTAAGGATGTTATACATGAATATCACTCTACTCAGGTAACCAATTCTTTTTAAAAACCTGATCTACATCCCAAGTTCAGACGGGGCTGCCTGATTAAAAACATATAATCTTCTTCTTTTGATGTAAGCTTATAGCCACAAGATTTGTTGGGTCCCCTAGAACTATTTTGATTGTCTTAAGGCAGACCTGAATTCAGTAATGGGAAGGGGAAGGTCGTGAAAGGGACTATGGCTAAGTTTAAAAAGTATCTGAATTTGAAAAGATTTTCAAGGTAAAAAATAGAGTTTCTCTCCCCTTCGGTACCCTGTTCTCAGGAACCTTTTCGCCTAATTGAAGCTATTGACTCCATTTACCCAATATCGGCACGTGGTCTACTGTTCTTCCCGTCTTACAAGAAAACGGGATCCCTAGTTGGAGCCTACGTTGGAGCCGCCTTTGCTTTTTCTAGCCTGTCTCGAATTTCATGTCTTAATGCTCGAAATCGAAAGATGGTTTTCGTATTTTCCACCTAAGGTTTCAAAATCTATGAAGTCTTATCATGCAAGCAACGATAATTATTGTACTCTCGAGGTGAGTTCTACTTTTTAGCAAAAAAAATTCCCCCTTTTGTTCTACCTCGGGATTTCATATGTTGGATGCTATAGATCACGTAGTTCACAAGTCTCGAGCAACGAAACGGTGAAATCGCTTTAAAATTTTACCCAGGGCAGTAACGGGAGTAAAATTTTCCTAAATCATGATTAAACGTCATCAGGTTTTCACGCCTCGGCGTTCACTAAATCCAAAAGTCTTATTTTCGTAACCCCGATAGCCGAAACCACGAAGTCCTTATTTTAGTAACCCGTGTCAAGGTTAAAGGTAAAAGCTAAGCCATGGTTAAGTTCTGTCGGCAATTTGCCACTCGACGTTTTCTCTTTAAAAAGCTACACTCTCTAAGCCTCAACTCATGAAATCACGATAAAGATATGAACATAATTAATTAAACACTTAATCCGAGTTTATCTTCCCTTTTAATTAAAACGTATTATCGCGATCTCGCGGTTTCGCAACTCGGCATGCAAACTTCCTGGAAACTTACCTTCGAAGCTTCGAGTCACGATATGGAGAATATAAATAATTACGTAATTAATTAAGCGCCTAATCACAATTACATTTTTATTAACCAAAATCAATCATCGCAATTTTGGGGGTTAAAGGTTCAAAGCGTTAAAGAAAAAATTCCCGATACAACGAGTACCAACAGGTTAATTAACTTTGGTAAGATCGAATTAATTAAGATAAATCAATATCTCCCATGTTTTGATGCTTGCACAATTTACGAAGCAGTCTTAATCCTTCCTTACGCCAACTGACATTTCAAACCGCCAAAATTTATGGCATTAATTAGAAATAAGGCGAATTGACAAATAAAGATCGGGTTTTTATTGCTAAATTTATTTCTAAACATGATTTGACAGATCTGTTCTAAAAAGTACCGATTTTTTGAATATATAGAGCTATTATTTGTTATAACAAATTCATTTCTATATTACGCAGTGCACACTTTCACAGCGAGCTAACTTCTGTATGTATACATATTTTTATCGCAGAAGAGCTAAAGTAGGATCTCCCATCATGGCCCCGTGAAAAGCATCCAAAGCCAGCGTTGAGGTTTCAAGACAACGTTCGGAAAACGTCACTGATACTTCACCTCGAAGTGTCGACTTTGTCCCGAACTAGTCGTTCATTTTGGATGTTCTACTGGCTGAATTAGTGGATTATTCCGATGATTCCAGTGACAATGAAAAAGACGACATAACCACCAAATATAAGATCGTCATTCAATCGAGAATGCATAAAGTAGTGGCCAGGCCACAATTTCTCCCCTATTATGATATGGTCTGATGGGCATTAGACCATGTGGACATACCAACTAGAATCATCATGAATGAGAAAAAGGTCACCATCGAGACTTTAAGACCTGAACATTTGCAAGCTATGTACAAGTTGCCCACGGCGTCCGAACTTACATATGATTCTGAATTCTTGGAAGAGTTCAAACAGAAGGAATGTGTGTAGTATGACAAGACTATGTCTAGCTTAATAAGAGATTGGGTTTTGCACCCTGCGAAGTTCGGGGTAGACAGTCATGGTATATATTCAATAGCTTCCTTGGAACCACAGTTCAAGTATGTAGCTATGATGGCATGCAGATTATATGGGAGAGAGGACACCTCACATTTCTTTCTTCAAAGGGTGCCTCTAATACATTGAGTCACCAAAGGCTGTTCCTTTTACTGGGCAAAAATGTTGTTTGATAGCTTGACCAGTCGGGTTACAGAGTATCGGGCACATAAAAAGAGCGGAAAGATTTCTTCATTTTTTATGTCTGCATACATTATGGACGTTGTGTGCATTCTAACACCTTTTCCCTTAATGAGCTGGAGTTGGACTCTAGAAAAGGACGAGCCCATCCATGTCTATCATTTGAAATTGTGGGAAAACAAAGTGACAGATTTTGTATATGAAATCTGCAACTGGGTGATGGTACTGCTGCATGTCACTATTTTCGGCCACCCGCCACCAGGATCTCGGACAGTATAGTGACGAATTTGAGCAACATAGCTGACTGGTATGTAGAAGATGAATTCTCATACCTCAGAGTTTTCAGGGCTTCTGTTCCCCCGCATGCATTGCCATTATTCATTCCCGACAAGCTAGCTTGTCGTGAGATTGCTAGACAAACAGTAATCGGTGGTATAAGCAAGGATCTTAAGGGATACTCAAAAAAGGTATGGCCACCTCTTCCTGTTCATTTAAATTCATATTCTTTGTTAGATTTCCGGCATGCTAAAGCTGAGGAAGCAACCATGGAAGACCTAAAGTTGGTCCTTATTGAATTCAAGAAGTAGGATCCGCAAAGGGTCGTGAGTAATCATTTGGCCAGTTGCGGACTCAAGAGATTTGAACACGAAAATTCACCCTCGGACAACATTTTTCGAGGTGCAAGATATTATGCCGAGATTTTATCTTGGATACAAACCTTGGCACCTGAAGAGAGGGCCAATGTTCTGAAACTCCAAGAACATCGACGCAGTTGTCTTCCCACAGTATTATGGGGTGAGCATCCGAGTACAGCAGAGGTGAAACAAAAAGATGTCGAAGGCTCCAAGGATGCAACTCCCGGTCAAGAAAAACACCAGGACGGGGAAGAGAAAACTAAGAGTCTGAAAGCAGAGATAAAGACTCTCGACCCACCGAAGAAGAAGACTCCGGTTACTACTCCGGGACAATCAACGAAGCAAATCGGAGATCCTATCACATCAGTTACTCCCTTGCAGTCAACTCAAGGAAATATTGACGCAGGGTGGATCTTAAATGAAGAATTGAGGCCTATAAGGGTGGAAGAGCTCCCTCCAAATGAGTTCTTCTTCGATAAGAAGAGAAAGGCAGTGGTAAAGAGAGAATTCTATCAGGAAGGGGAATTGACAGCCAAGAAATACAAAGTTATGACTGATGGGAAGGACAAAAAGAATGAACAATTTGCAACGGAAATAGCTGTGACATTAGGGGCATATGCCACAACGAACCAATTTTTAGTTGGGGTTTTGAAAAACCAGCTGAAATGAAAAAATCGACTCATCAAAACCCTAGAAGCCAGACTAGCCATAGCAGCAGAGGCTGCCGAAGAACAAGCGAGTGTAGGAATAGAACAAGCAAGGTTGGCTGATAAAAGGGAGATAGAATTGCTCAAGACTAAGCTCGAACAAGCACAGCTGGTGGTTCAGAATGGTCAGATGCAAGCAGGCCAACAAAAAGATTTGATCGAACATCTATAGGCTAGAGTGGAAATTGCCGAAAGTAAAGTGATAAATATCGAGATGTTCCAGTCCCAGGTGATGGAGATTCGGAGCAGAGTCTTTGCGGCCCAACGAAATTTACTCGCCAAGGTAGAGATGATTCGGGACAACTGCTTCCTAGTTAATCAAGTTTTGGAGAATTTAGCTGCTAGAGAAAGGGAAGCTGGAGCAGCACGGGTCGCCTTTCAAGAGGCTGTGATAGCTACAAACAATAAGGATTCGGGAAATACAGCCAGGTTTACCATTTCAGAGCAGACCAGAGGAAAGATTCTATTGAAAGAATGGGAACACAACATCTCGGAAGGTAAGCTACAAGCCAAGAGAGTAACGAAATCCTTAGAAGAGGCTTTTAGTTCTATAGATGGTAATGTTCTAGGCATTGATAGCGGAGGTAATTCCAAGGCATTGAATCAAATGAATATGGAAAAAATCTCACTTGATTTAAAGGAAAAAGAGGAAAGAGATTCAGCCGAGATCTCACAAGTGACTATGGCAGACATATTCCAAATAGATAAATGTATGATTAAACCAAGTGCGCAATTATGCACTATAGACATCATAGATAGACAGGTGGAAGATAGGTTGCTGCAATTAGCCTGAGATTGTTACTCTTTTGAAGCCAATTGTCAAGCAGAACCGTCAAGGATGATATCTCGGTTGGTTGAAAGATGTGTCACATGTATCGAGCACGTGCGAGAACAAGCTTCTGGCACCAAATAAAGATAGAGAAGAAAAAATGGAGCGATTGCTCTCCTCCCTATCATAACTGAAAATTTTGCAAGGATTGAGATTCCATCTCATTGTAAAACTGTATAAATATACTATAGAAAGAAAGAAAAAAGGATGGACCTTTTTGTGTCAATTGTAACAGAGGTTTTACATTTTGAGAGTTAATATAAAGCAAATCCGAAGATTCTCAATTCTGTCACGACTGTGTTATGAGTTTGTTTTCTCGTATCTCATATTTCATTTCATTTCATATTCGTACCTGATGAATGCTTCACTATAATTTAGTGCAACCTCTACTATAGTGAAAGAATTTTGGTTTTCTATATTGTTTACTATTTTTCCTCTGTACCAACTATCAGCAGGTATAAGACTAGTTAACACTTGCAAAATTCTATATATATTTTACGATTCATCGGGTTATTTCTTCACATTTTTCTTCTTCTGTTTATACGTGAGATTCTCCCTTGATAGGAGCCTTACTAGATAGACAACTAAATGTTTTCTCCTAACTCATACATTTTATTAAAATATAATCTAGTTACGGGAAAGAGCCTTTGATTTGCACCCCTTTTTCATTCCTGAAACCCTAAACTCTCTTTTATACGACCGAATTGAGACAACAACCAAGCTCTCCCTGAGGTTTTCTTATTTTAATGTTCCTCCATGACTATCCTTGTACCAACACAGCCCAATATCGAACCTGGATTATCAAATCAAACACACATTGCCTTAAACCTTTTCGATACTATTCTTAAAACAACCACTACCCGAGTTGAACTCGAACGTTCATGGGCAGCGATTGAACATGATATAAACATCCAGGAACAATTGGAAGCTAGACAATTCCAACACAGGAATCATCCCTAGTTTCCCTTGCCAAAGGTTGACGTTTCTCTCTTCTCTATCCTTTACCCACTTTTGGATGCCTAGACACTGTACTTCTAAGACTTAAGTACAGACTTTGGAACAACAAACTGAATCATGGATTCCAATCAAATACACTGCAGATCCATGTCATATAACTATATAAAGTGTAGTCGCAATAAATACACAACGTATATACATCTCAAAATCAGTCGAAGATATACAAGTATAGTATTCATCTTCAAGAAGCTAGTGACTCCAGTGGCTGGATATGTAGTATTTATAGCTCGAGCAACAACTTCAAGATCTTCAAAACTCAAGTAGGAGTACAATGGGAGTGTATAACTCACTACCATGAGGTCTTCGATGGCTCATCGCGAAAATAATATGTTTTCCCATATTTTCTCCATTCACCAATGGATTCGCTCTCACTCAACCATTTTCACGTAGCCAACCATTTTCCTAGGAGAATGTACCTCTGCATCATTGACGCATCGATAGAAACTGAACATTCTTAGCTAACCCATACATTCCTATTACTAGAAGTAACCTATATCATCCTAGGAGGAGTAGCACACATGTACCTTGTTGTCATGGGCAGTGCCTAAACCAAACTTGAAGGTTGTTTCTCTTTCCATCATCTGTTCCATAACCATTTTCTATTGTTGTCTTCACTTGATGTTGTATCTGGATGACTTAAGATATGGTTTTAAGAGTCAGGTTATCAGGCCTATGGGTTTGAGGAGGTGGGTTCTCATGCCCGTGGATTGACAAAGAATGTTATTAGTCCTATGATAAACTCCCTCGAGGTGAGAGAGGTTGCTGAGGAAGTGATTTTCCATAGGGATCCCAGTTGCATCTGTATTGCTCTGAGAATTCCTTTCCGACCTGTTGCTAAATCCCTAGAAGAGAAGTTAGTCAATCAAAGGACTGTTGAGAAGAGAAGGGGAAAACTTTCTAGGGTGGGACAAGGATGTGGGGAGTGAGAGTTTGTATGATGTTAGTGTGAGTTGGATATTGGGATGAAATACTTCTTGTTGACTGTGTAACTTCATGTTGTCTCAACCTATCCTAGGAATAATTTTACCCAGGTGGAGTTTAGTCCCAGCTCAAAGGTGACCCACTATTGAGAGTGATGAGCAGCATGGTCTAAGGATGGGAGGTTCATGGAATATCTGCACACATTTGGTGGTTTTCTATAAAATGATAACTATCAATTATGTGTTCATTTGCATCTTGTGTATTTGTACATGTCTTATATTTATGAGGATTTCATGTATATAATGTATGTATAGGCTTACTATTATTTCCACATTAATTTGTGTATTAGTAGAATCTGTTTTCTATTTAAGTTTTATATGTATGATGTTCCACAAGAGTTTCTTTGTTACATAGCCCAAATAGTCTATGGCTAGGTATGTTACAATTTTGAATATCATAAACAAGAGAAGAGTTTTAAATGTGGTAGTCCCTGGCCTGGAACGTCTGGGATGTGTTACAATTTTGTATCAGAGCATGAGAGTTTTCCTTTGGGATTCCCCAGCCTGGGAGGCCTGAGGATGTTGCAACTATCATTTATACATGCATGTTCCTTTTTTCTTTCCATTTCATGATAAACTATGGGAAATATTCCATCACATGGTCTAGTGCTCTGCAATATGTACATGTCGTGTAGGAATTTATACAATATTTATTAAGTGTCTAGGTTGATTACAATTATAACATATAATAGGTCCTCTTCCTCTTCCAAATCCACCTCGTCTGCGGCATCTTAATCCTCCCCTGCTTCCTTGGTTATAACCTCCTTTGTGAATATTCTACTACGTACATCCTCCTTCTAATTATTCCCCTTGGACTTTATGGGAATTTTTAGTGTGTTCTTTTATCAATTCAAATGCATGAAAATACTTCTCTTGATATCCTACTGACTTACAAAAATTGCAAAAACAATTCCTCGCAGTACTCTGGTATTTCTACATCAATGGAAAATTATGAGGGTGGTGACCCATCGTCTTGTAAATATCACACCATATCCCTAATGGATTCATAGACCCTATATTTAAATAGTAATGTAGCACTGAACATTCATTCTTATGATGACCTTCTATTCTGCAACTAGTGCATCATACATTTTTCATATTTTTCTTTTCCCTTAGCAATCTTTTGCAGCTAGATTTTCAACACAACTAATTGCGACTAGACTTGAGCCATTCCTGTGGTACTTTCTCCTAAGGGGGATGATTCTAGTTTCATAGAAATTTCCAGAGCTTCCTCCTGTGTCAAAATATTCTAATGCATCAAAGGGTAGTGTATATATGACAACAAACCTGTAATAAACCACTCCATATGTTTCTCATCTAGAATATGGAATGATAGTCAATCCTTCAGTACCTTGAATCTCTGATTGAAATCCCAAATTGATTCATTTACTATAGGCTTAATATCCTTCAA
>JASDQU010371542.1:97845-114390 GCA_032191745.1 Picea mariana
CAAAGTAGATGGGGTGATCCATAGCTCCATCTCCATGTTGCATTAAGATAGCTCATAAGGAAATTCCTGAAGCATCTACATGGACGTGAAATTCCTTATCCCAGTTTGGGAATATCAGAATCGGTGTTGTAATGAGATTCTCCTTAAGTGTCTCAAATGCTTTATCACATTCGGGAGTCCATTGGAAAATTTAAGACTTTTTCAGGATGTTTTCCAGAGGTGTAGTAATGTTTGCATATCTTCGAATGAACCTATGATAGTAGCCTATATGTCCTAGTGTGGAGCACAATTGTTTATCATTCGTAGGTGGCATCATATTCACAATGACCGTAGCTTTAGATGGTTCTACCAATACTCCTTCTCGGCAGACTATGTGGCCCAAAAGATTTCCATGTGGCACACAGAAGATACATTTTCTGAGATTTAATGACATTTGCAATTCTTTACATCTGTCAAACATTAGGCTTAGCAGTGCTACACGTTCCTTGAGTAGGCTATATATTGTCCAATCATCCATGTAGAATTCTATAAATTTGTGAATGAATTCTCTAAAGGTTGCTATCACAATCCTAGAAAAACCTGCAGGGGCATTCTTTAAGACAAATGACATCACGTTGTATGCAAAGGATCCCCATTCGGTAATGAAAGTGGTCTTTCTCTTGTCCTCTTTGGCGATCCTGACTTGATGGTATCCTGAAAATATGTCTGTAAATGAGTATGCTTCCTTCCCCGCAACCTGTTCGAGTACTTCATCGGTAAAAGATGTTGGGAAAGGGTCATGCACACAGGCGGCGTTGAGACTCTTGTAGTCTACATAGACTCTAATATCCTTTGTGTCTTTCTTGCTTTGGATGAATATCAGGCTAACCCACTCGGCTTCTTCTACCGGAAAAATGAGACCTGCTTCTAACATCTTATCAAGCTCCTTCTTAAATTTCTCTTTTATCCTGGGGTTAAGACGGTATGGTCTATGTCTAACAAGCCTATATCCTAGTTTTAACTCAATCTTCATTTATCCCGTGACTCCCTTGATTCCCTTTAATTTTGAAAACGTCTTCGAGAACAAATCCTCATATTCCTGTAGTAAACTTTGTATTTCCTAACTGGTTTGTTCATCCCAGTAATATCCCACCAAGGCTATCTTGGGTTGCTCTTTGGTCCCTATTTTGAGTCTCTGAATTTTTAGTGGGTGATTATAAGAACTATCAGTCTGGCTAGGTATGGTATTTTGGATTTCTTTACTCCCCTCTATCTCTTTTATGACTAGGTTTCTCATCTCTTCTAATTCGTCTAGGATTTCTGAGTGTTTGCCAATCTGATAACATTCTATAGGTTTTTCAGTTGAGGGTAAGTGGCATTTATTCTGAATTTCTTGGGTATGCTTGGGCACACTACAATGTTTGATCTCTAATTGCTATTGGCTGTAAATAGAAGTTCTTGAATCTTTTGTAGAGCTAGTTTAAGTTTAGGGTACTTACTTGTGAATGAGAAGTCTTTGCAGAATTGAACTGCCAGTGTTTTCCAATCACTGGTCTGTCTTCTAGTTTCCTCATGTACAAACCAAGCTTTCGGGATTGGGCCTAGAGAATGGGGAAATACCTGAACCCAGAAGTGAGAGGGTATCTCCGCGGCCTGCCACTATGTTACGCACTATTCAATGTGTATTTTAGGATCCAATTCTCCATTGAACAGTTGGGAAACATGAGGATCCATCTGCATCCCTAATCCTAGCTACTCATTATTCCAAAACCTGTATTTGATAGCTTGCTTCAACTCATCCCAAGTTTTGAGTACGGCTTTATGAATGGCCCACCATATGGAAGGGTTGTTCTGGAAATCTACATCTAGTACAGAGATTCTTTGATCTTCTCTCACATTTTCTTCCATGTTCTGTAAAAAATTGTCTAGGTTTGAGGTGTCATCATATAATGGGTGTTCTCTAGCTTCAGTCCCAATCCATCTGGTCATTCTAACAGTTGCACATCTCCTTGATAATTCTTCATGTGAGCCTTGTTGCCAACTATCAAAAGCCACTTCTGAATCTTTGTCTGCTGACCGTATACTTCTCCAGCTTATTGATCCATCCACAGTAGGATTTATATAATTGTTTCTAGTCCCAGCTGTTATAGTGTACAACTGGTCTAGGTCTTCTCCTTCCATATTATTGTCTATTGGTTCTGTGTACCTGGGTCCTACATATGGATCCAAAGGTTGAACTACCTTGATTCCATCAACTTCAAAAGTCATGGTGTCTTTCTTTAGGTCGATCACTGCATAGTTGTCGTAGGCCCAATCGATGCCAAATAGTATAGGTTAGGGGTCCTTGTTTCCCATGATCTCAATGACTTCAAATCCCACCATTTTTTTACGCCTGCTACATCGATTTCCAAATTCTCCAATCTTCCTATAGGAAAGATACAGTATTGGTTTTCCATTCTCAACTGAATTGGGGAATATGTCAATATTGGTTTTCCCAAGGCTTCCCAGGTCTTCTTGGGAAGAATTTCCACATCTGACCTTAGGTCCAACATCATGTCCTTAATTTTGAAATCATCTAACGGGGCTATCAGTCAAAATTCCTTTCCGGTCCTTACCTTTCTTCGCTACACTCTCTGAGTACTCTTCTCGAGAAGATTAGCCCATATCCTTGCTTCTGAGGTTTCTTCATTCCCTAGGACTAGGTATAGTGCATTTCACAACTTTTCTGTTAGTTGGTCATTCCCCAAAGTGTCAGAGAACAACTGAAACTACAGGTCAACTACATTTTGATGTTTCTTAGGTTGTTTTGGTATGACTATAGGGTTTCTAGGTACAAGGGTTGAAGCTAGGACTTGCGCCATCTTAGGGTCAACATTTGACTTGGGGGGGTGGAATGCTTCTATGGCATATTTAAAGAACTATTTTTGTTTTAGGGGGTCATACCTGTCTCCCTTAGGTGGTTCTTTCTAGATCTGAGGTATAGTATCAGCACCAGCTCCTATCTTCGCTCCTCCTCAAGTAACGATATTAATATTGGGAAAATGCCCCTTAGAAATCCTCTTGATCTCTAAAATGATAAGGTTAGTTCCTCTTTATCGTACTCTATCTTCCCACTTTGCGATTAACTTTGGACAGTCTTTAGTTGTGTGTCCATTGGTTCTATAGTGAGAGCACCATGGTCACCTTAGATGAGGACAATCTCTGGCCAAGTGACCTTTTTCATCACAGTTATAACATCTGATTGATCGTCCTCCTCCAGTTCTTCATCCTCTAAAGTCTCCTCCGGCTCCACCTCCTTGACCTCTTCCTGGTCCTTGCAGGTTTTCATTCACCCTCAATGTTGTTCGGTCTAGCCTATCCAAAAGTGCATCCAACGCTCTACATTGATTGGTAGTATGCGTGGTGGATGCGCAAAACTCGCAGTGTACTGTGTTTTGTATTGTCGAGTACTTCTGCATGATGGGGTATTGTCTTGGTCCATTCCCGTAGATTGGAAAATCTCACAATATTCTTTGTTGGTGCTACTTGGCCCTCTCAGAAAGCATGATATGAGGTGGGGTTATGGAATGGTGAGTTCATAGACACTTGCGCAACTCCTCCTGTAGGTCCTGCTAGGGGTACCATTAGATTATGAGAATATCCCAATCCCCTCATCCACATACATTCATTCGATAGATGACCTTCCATATAGAATCCAGTGCATCAAACCTATGGTCATCCTAGTCTAGGTATCGTCAGCTCCTGAATCTTTTCTATAAGTGTCGATATCTTCCCTTGTAGTTGCACTAGATTCGCATCTACTAGGGATCGGGTTATTCTTAATCTCCCAGGGTATCCCGCCATGGCTTCAATCTTCATTGATTGTTCCAAGTCATCTGTCAACGTGGCTATCCGCTGTTGCGTTAGCAAATTCTGAGATAGAGGCAACATCCCTTGAATGTACCATTCCCTTTGATTTTCTTCATCGATTGTATGTGCCAACCTCCCTATGGAATCTTTAAAATTCTTTTTGTACTCCAAGGATTATTCACCTTCCTCTGCTAGATCTCATGAAACTCAGACAGGGCATGTTGTTCTGATTGAGGCAGTTTGAACTTTGCTATGAACCTCGTCCGTACTTGGCCAAGTGCGAACGCTTGACCTTGCATCCCTGGCACTCCTAGTTCAATGGTCTTCATGTACCACTTGAGAGTGCGACCTCTCAAGGTAGTCTGGAACTCGACCATCTTATTCACATATAAAGTCCCTCTGGATCTCCATATGGCTTCGCACAAGAACCAATGTTGCTCGATGTCTTCGTCTCCCTTACCCCAAAATTCTAGGTATCGGACAATCGAACCTCCCGCCTGACTGGCCATTGTTGGTTCTGTTGTTTGTATCAATACAAACTCTAACGGTCCTGCTTGTGATCTACCAAGGAATCCTAATTTTATCCCGGTACCTGCACTTCCTAGTTGTGACTAACTAACTAATTGTACTAGAACATAACTAGCATGAGAGGGTAGTATTAGACTTACTTCTTGTATAGAGGGAACTTGGGGTATGGGTGATTCAGGGTTGGTGTCGCTGGCTTCAGGGTGGTTTTCTTTGATCTGGGGGGTCTCATTAGCTTCTACTAGGATGATCCCTTTAGCCGGATTCCCGATTTCTCCTATTAACAAGGCTAAATCTTCTTTTTCTCCTCCAAGATTCATGCTGACTTCCTCCTCTCTTTCTTCCATGATTTATCCTTCTTGTCCTACTTCCTTGGGACTTCTTTCTCTCCTTTCTTCTCTCTCTTTTAATCTTTCACTGGCTAGTCATTCCTTTCTTCTCATCCTCTACAGTTCTTCCATCTGTCTTTCCTCTACTTCACTCGATCCTCCTTCTTTCCTCAACTTTTTGAGTTGTCTTGCGGCTTTATTAATCTTATCGCACCACCACTTCTCAACTATGGCAGCTCTCTTCAAGGATCGCTCATCTCTTGAATACCTTTATTGTTGTTTCCCCCCCATTTTTCAAAAAACCCTTCCACTTCCTCATGCCATGACCCTCACCCCATCTCTCCCTGCCCCAAGCGAGGGTGTTTACACTGCCATCTCGGTTGGGGACATAATCAACATCCCCTCCTCCATCAAGAAAGTCTTAATCCATAGGGGGATTTGTCTCAAAAGTATTCCCCTTGCGCCTTTCTTGAAAATTTTCTTTGCTCTCGAGAAAGACTAGTGGTTCTAAGCTACAAATTCGATTATGTATCCTTTTAGCATGGTCCTAACACAGAAATCCATAGCTCGTCTGACTAGGCAATCCAGCCTCTGGAGTGCTACTGACTTTTCAGTATCCCACACACATATCTTCTTGGCCCATCCTTGGAATTATTGATCTTCTTGGAGCCTCTTTATCCAGTGAAAAAATTCTTATGGGAATTTAACCCATAAAATTTCATACTGGTCGCTTGATCTTTCTGAGTAAAAGATTGCTTCGCGAGTTTTTTCCAACAATTTTATTCTTAGTTCCACTTCTTTCCATATGAAGGAATCACATTTCCTCTCCCACCATTGATCAATACCATATATATGGATCGATGACATAATCCTCTCTACAAGTTCCCTTTTAACACAGGTCCCATCAATAGAACCATTTTGTTGGAGCGAATTTGATCAGACCAGGGTCCTTCTCAGGATACCAACAAAAGGTACCATGTATTCTGGAGCACTGACATTTTCATCTCCTCTAAAGATAAAAAGTCTCACCCAAAGCACTGCTGAGAAAGATAGATAGGGAAGGGTAGGAAGAAGACTAAAGAGGATTTATAGAGCATTCAGAACTCATTCATGTTCTTGTGCAAGAGTCATTAAAATATTTGAACCGTCTAAATCTAATAATTTAACCTACTTACATTGCGAGCAGCAATTAAACATAGAACCATCAAATAGAACCCATAAGCCATGAAGAAATGATGTAATGCATAAGTAACCAAATAAGGACACATCATATTTTGAAATCTAATCCTTCTTCATATTACCTTTGAGATGTTTCTCTATTACAGACTCAAACTTACACAATAGGGCACATTACAGACTCTTAGCTCTAGACCCATATCTCAGAGCTCCAACTCTCCAATTGGAAGTTCTACTTCATTACAGACTCTTTCTTGTCTTCTCTCAACTTATAACAAGTATCAATGACTAATCCCAAAACTTGGGTGACTCTGATTAACATGACTCAACTCAACCCTATCTACTCGCGTTGATTGAGCTATCAAGAAATGAGAGAATCCACCCATGAATGAACCAACCCACCCAACTCTACCAAACCTAACTCCTTTTTTACACTTATATTCAGCCCCGTATGTATAGCTAGGTTGTGTATTCATTCTTGGCTTGCGTGCTTTCTTGTTCTGTTGCAACCGTTTGTTTCCTAGCTGGAATTGCATTGACTTCCTCAACTGCTTTATGTTACTCTTTCTCCTAGCCTCTGATGATGTTTTGCACAATTCATGCTTAGTCAAAACTTGCGCAATTCTTTCCAAAAATGAAGGGCCCAACATAACATATTGACGTTCGTTGCAAGGAGACATGTGCAGGATAAGGACACTCAGGGAAAATTATTCCATGGGTCAAGGTGTCAGATCACAGAGAAAAAAAGTGTTGCAAGGCTTGCGTTTAAGGAATGCGTTAAAGGTTTAGTTGAGAGTAACATGGAGACGACATTAAGCCAAATATGCAAATATGAGACTAGTAATGTGATTACGTATGACACATCAAGAATCCTTCCATGTGAATTTTTATGAGCCCAGAGAAGGTAAGATCAGTGGTTTTTTCACATTTAGAGATTCTGAAAAAACGTTGAAAGAAGACTCCAAGGAGTTCCTTTTTCGCAATTAGTCTAGTCAGTTAGAAAAAGGGTTAAACTTATACTAAAAAGATCTCTCTTCAAAACCATTTTAACGAGTGTGATTGAGACCAGATCACTCGACGATCTTTTCAATTTTAAGGAGTCTGAAAAGAGATTAACTATGAGCTCACAACCTTTTTCTATGTTTAGTCTCCTTATCCCGAAAAGATTATAAAATATAACTTAGGAGAACGATGCTAACAAGACAAGTCTCTCGATGCATACCTTTTTCCTGGATAATCTATTGGCTGGAAAAAGGGTTAAACTCATGCAAAATAGATTTTCTTTCTAGACCAATTAATGAGAGTGAAAGGAACAAGGTCACTCAAAAATATTTTCATATTTAGGGAGTTTGAAAAGAGATTAACTACGGACTCTGAGTGGGTTCCTTTTTCGTAAGTAATCTCCAAGGCCCGAAAAAAAGATAAACCAAAACCAAGGAGAATGTTCCTTTTTCAAAACATTAGTCCCTCATGCCCGAAAAAGGGTTGAACTTATGCCTGAGAATGGTCTCCTAGAGAACCGAAGTTCCTAGGGCATACCTTTATTCATAAAATTAGTCATCCTGACTGAAAAAAGGGGTAAACTACCATCGGATAAATGTTCCTTCAAATTTAAGTTTGGTGAGAGTGAAGGACAACAAGATCGCTTGGAAATATTTTCATTTTTAGAGAGTCTGAAAAGGGCTTAAAGAAGACTATAGGGGGGCTTCTTTTCTCAAGTAATCTAGATAAGATCAAAAAGAATAAATATAGTCTTGTTGGATGTTGCTTTCAAAATTTAAGTGATTTTAAAAGACAACAAACCATGCTCATTGAGAGTCTCTCGGGTATGAGACAGAAAATAAGATGATGAAGAAAGATAATGCTTCAATACAAAGTCATGGTGGGACTAAAAGGTCTCTCGTGCCTATGAAGTACTTCAACATGGGCACCAAATGGAAAACAAGTCTCTAACTAGGATGCCCATGGAAGGAAGGATCTACCACATAAAGTATGACACACTTATCAACAACTAAGGTTAGTTTCACAATTTAGTGGGGTCTATCCTAAGGATAAATGAACCATGAAATGGATAGTGAGAAAAATACAAGTAGGGAAAAATCTAACCTATATGTCATTTTCGAGGTCAATACCTATCAGAATGGATCGATACGATGAACACATGTCAAAGAAAAATGTCTCCAAGATTTTGCATATAAATCCAATAACACTCATCTGGAAGTTAATAAATCCAATATAGATAAAAACTTCAAAAAATAATAGGTTCTACCGAATAAAAAACTTGAAAACAAAAAACCTAGACTGTACAATATGGTTCAAGACACCACATAGCCTTACGACTCATGCATATTACTAGTTCAGGTAGAGCCTGCTGCTAAGATGAAATTCTCCAAGACAAGAGTGGGATCATACGAATATTGCATTGGTATGGCCACTTTGGTAGACTCGACACTCTCCAAGAGAAGAGTGGGAGTAGCCGAAGATTGCATCAACACGACCAATTTATCAACCACTGGGTGAATACGTTGTGAGATGACATGGTCTGAAGGCACATCACCCCCCAAGAAAGGAGTTCGATCGATCGAGGATTGTATTGGCATGACCACTTCATCAACCATTGGATTAATAGGTTGTGAGACAAAATGGTATAAAGGCACATCACCCACCAAAAAAGGAGTTGGATCAGCCAAAGATTGCATTAGAATGACCACTCCATCAAGCAATGGCCAAAACTCCTATGAGGAAACCTTAGAAGACTCAGAATCATAAGAGATTACAAAAAGGGACCACAATATTTGTGCCTCTAGAGGTCCAGGGAATAAATGCATAAGGTGATCTCCCTTGAAAATATTACAAGGGAACTTAGGCTTACATCCTATCCATGCAAGTTTCTCAATAGAATCAGTGCCACCGGCATGAATAACAAAGGTTGATTTCTTGTCTTCAACATGACAAGCAGAGGTTGTTGACATATCACTTATATGACTCGCATTGATGAGACTCGTTCCCCCATCATGAATTGTAGTGGTTGGTTTCACATCTTCAACATGACTAGCAGAGGTTGGTTGTTTTCCCCTAGCATGACTTGCAGAGGTTGGGTGTTGGGCTTCAGGACATTTGGAATGGTACCCAGCCAAACTGATAGTCCCACATTCAACCCAGGAATGTACAAAGTGGCCATCAAAGAGACATCAAAATTTCTAAAGAAAGGATAAGAACAAGAATCCCCTTGCGAACGGGTTCCTTGGTTGGTATCATTAGTAACTTTTTCCATGAAGATCTTATGCACAGGTTCTTCCCTTGCAGGATCATTCATGTTCGTAAAAGTCTCACACACTGACTCGAGTGAACTAGTGTTGTAAAAATAATGCCTATAAAGAGGCCTTTCTATGTTTCTAAGTTGAAGACAGAAAATTCCTCACGACCGATGGAGTGGGAAGTCTACCACCTTAGGTCAGAGACCCAAAGAATTCACTGACTAACTCAATATGGAAAACTAAGAAGCACAGAGCACACTAATAATAGAATCCTACAAATATACAAACCAAACAAACCACCCTTTTGAATGATTCCAACTCAAGGAGATGAAGTCTTAATAGTCCAAACCATTCATAAAGGAAAATGACTGGCTAGGAGAAACAGTTACCCAGACCTCTGACCGATGGTCCCTTCAGGTGTAACCCAAAGAGTATAGATTCTACCTCAGGTACAACGATGCACCCCTCATAGTCACCTATGTTTCAACTTATATAATGGAAACTATGCCACCAAATTGTAATCAACAACCAGGGGGGTATAGTCGACAGCTGGGTGAGTGTATGGGCAGGGTAACTAAGCCAGAAGATCCTCTTGATGCCTGAAATGCAACATGGCCAGAAAAACTCTTAGAGTACCTTGGACGGATCCAAGTGTCTCAGAGATCTGGCACAAGTCAAGCCAGTAATGCTACAAGATTCACCCCCAATACACACTCTCCCAAACACTTTGCTGGGAACATGAGTGGATATCTCCATAACTATCCTCCACACAGCCTCATGTTTGACTCCTGTGTGAGAGGAGCTTCCCGGATTGAGTAATTACAAAGTGGATTTTTCACACCCTAGAACAAACACCTAAGTTAAGTTTTGGTTGGGCTTAGAGAGTTTACCTCTCCACACCTAGTCCAAGGCCTTAACCTAAGATATTGGTGAACCTTATAAAAAGTGTTACTAATACATTTTAGATTAGCACATTCATTTTAGGGTATTTTATTACTCAAGGAACGGAAGTGCAACTTATGTTGTTTGAGACTCTTGAAAAAATGAAACTTATAAGAACACTGGAAAATAAAACTTTACACTAATCCTTCAAATGAAAAGAGTTTCAAGGAATCAAAAGCATGAACAGTCCTTCAAATTTAAAAATCCAATCTTTTCTCCTTTCCATGCAAAATGAAGAATGCAACTTTTGAGTGAAACAAAAGAGAAAATGAAAGGATTTTATTTCTTATTTTTTCTTTTGAAATTATTTCCAGATGAGAAGAAAACACAACCCTATGCTACTTCCTTTTCTTTTTCAAATAATAATGAAAATAAATGCAAAGAAAAAAAGAGACCTAACTAGCATAAAAAACTAGGTTTTATTTTTATATTCTTCCAATCAAAGCAGAACTAACAAAAGATGCTAAAAGAAACTGCAGAATACACGATTCATGCGCCCCCCAAGATTCAAGATAAAAATAAGCCAAAAATGTTTGGAAACACAAAGAAACAAGAGGATTTTTTTATTTCATTTCATAAACAATCTAAGCATGCAAACTGTCTAAACCCCAAACAACAAAATTTTATGGAACTCAGGAAGAACTCAGAACCACAATTTTCCTGTAGGAAAGGGAAAATATTTTGAAACAAATCTCCAAAACAACATAGATGTGTGTTGTGCATGGACATGCTATGTATGTACGCGGGATGTATGTAATCCACATCGCATATGTATGTGTGATGTATATAGAACAGGGCACGTTCACCTATGTAAATTTTCAAAAAAAGAAAATTTTTGGACAAACAACTTGGGAAAGGGAAGATGATAGGAACCTGGAAGGTGACCAGAGACGCAACCTAACACATAAAACTCAGAAAAATCATAAATAATCTAAAAATAAAATATAATCAAGATCTTCCACTAAGACCATAGAGAGGTTCCCTAGTGGAGTCGCCAATTTTGCTAGTGGGGAAAATCCCCCTATTACTATACTAGGTCGAAATATAGGCAGAGCACAAACTTACCTTAAAATAAAATCCTATTTCTAAACTACCCCAAACAATATGAACTTAAAAGAAAAGAGAAGGAAAAGAGAGTTTACCTTGGGTCCTTTCGACTAGTGTATAACTCCTTCTCCTTTGTAGTTTCTTGGGTTGTTGGTGTCCTCCCAAAGCTGACGTACAAATAATTTAGACAAGAAAGCTAAAATATATTCTATCTCTACTTATCAATGTTAGGGTTCATATATAAATGTAAATGCATTAAGAAATTAAGCAAAAACCAAAATATTTGGGACGAAAACAAAACTCTTTTATTCAAATGTGAAGATTACAAAAAGTTACAGCCTTCTTATCGGCAGACGCTCCAAAAACCTGGTCCAGGATCCTCTTACTGCTTCTCTAAGTGCATCATTCCTGTGATACCTCTCACAAGTAACTGATCTCCTTGGGAAATAGGGAATGGATTGTATGGGGAGAGGGATGGAGGGGGGAATGTTGAGGCCAAATATTAGAAGGGGCTGCAAAGCTTGGGCTAAAAGGGGAAGGGATTTTGGCAGAGTTTCTTTGTTCTAATGCTTCATGCTGGAATGAGACCCCAAGACCTCTTTTTATATGAAAAAAATATAGTTATTCGGTTTGGGGATGAGATACAATGGGTAAAATGGTTAGGAAACCTCCAATATCCTGTTATCTCCACTGAATTCCTTGCAACTTTTTATTTTTTGCAACTTTTGGAGGTAAACGTGGGTTGTTTAGCATGCAGCATGTGTATGTACATGGGTTGTCTAGTGTGCATCTAGCATGTGTACACGAGAAGTAGTGCATCAGGGCACACACATGCTCCAAAAAATGGTTTTTTAAAGAGATATCCTTAGCAATAATTTGGTAAATTGTGTAAGTAGAAAGGCCAATGCCATGTATGCATTGGTAGGGAATTTTTGGGCTATAAAACCAATGAAGGTGGTGTGTAGCTCGGTATTGGAGGTATTTCATGTTCTATAAAAATATTAGTATGGAATACAATTAAAAATATTTAATTGCAAATGGTGTATTAATTATAACATTTCCTGTTTCAACTCCAGTGCATGTAGAGCATGAGGATAGACCAAAATAAAAACATATGGCCGCATCTGAAACTATTCCAGTTGCCTCTTCTAATCAAGCAGGTAAAGAACACTCAAATGATCATTTTATTAATGAAATAATTGTAATAATAATAACAAAAAATATCAATTTAAAATTTATTTATTATTGCAGTTGATGATTTGTGCCCCCCCCTTGCATTATCCTCGACGTTGTGAGTACATGACTAGGTCATCAATAAGACATGTAGAGGCTAGGATAATTGAAGAGGGAAATGAACCAAATGAATCCATTCTGAATTCAATTCAAAAGTAAAGAAACTAAAAAAGAAATGATTGTACTAGTTATATAATTAGAAACATCATATACCATATTGTGAAAACATATTTTTGATGATAAAATTTATTGAGATGAAGTATTTTCTGTATATGCCTTATATGTTCTATATGCATGTAACTTCTTGATTTCATTTACCTTTAATTCTTTTGTTTTTACTTGTTATGCATGATTGGGTATGGGGAATTGAGAGTGACGTGAGGGGGGGGGGGAAGGGACCAAACGAGCTTCCAACTTCATGTGGTTGGTCCTATTTAATAGAGAATAAACTATTCTTGAAACCAACAGGATCTCCTTCATGAGGTATTTCCATTTAGTATTTCTAGAGCATCACACTTCTTTAAGTATTATTTAGTCCTATAATGTTTAATTATCTTTGTAAAATAAAATCCCATTGTTTTTTATTTATTATTCATTCATTTAACCTCTTATTTTATTTGACAAATGTAGGTCTGAAGGGAGGTCACCTCCATGATCCACAATGCATTTAAGACAAGTTTTTTATAGCCTCTGGTTTTCTAGTTTTTCCTTAGTTATTTTTTACGTGTCTGAGAGCCTACTAAAAACAACCAAAGAAAGACTAGAAATCATGGGAAGAACATGAATATTCACAAATATTGGACAACTTAATGGCGAATATTGGACATGGAACTACCTGAACAGGATTTGTTGGGAAATTGGCTCCATTTTAGGTTCTATGATGGAGGACCAGGTATATTATGTTTTTCGCAACTTTCATTTATGGTCATTTATAGTTTTTTATTGGGTTTTCTATCCCTATTCATATTTATTGTTTGGATGATTATTATTGCTACAACTACATGATCATGTCACTAGCTTAAATGAATTTTCTTTTTTTGTGATTTTTATGTCTATTTCACTATTGAAACAATTTCCACCCATAAAGATTCATGCAAGAACATGGATTTCTTTTTTTTAATCAATTGTTATAGTTGTAAGAAGAAAATATGACATAGCTAAACAAAATTTTATATATTTATTTTGTGTTAACAAAAATATATTAACCGTTTATGCAAGTTCATATCTTTTTTATGTTCTATTGTTTGTATTTTCTTTTTGTAATGGCCGAAAAATTGGTTTTTAGTGACAGTAATGTTGAAAACACACACCGACATTGAGAGAGGGGGGGTGAATCAGTGTCTATAACTTTTAGCTACTTTTCACACTTCCATAGATTAACTAAATTAACTGAATAAGATATGTTGTCATATTGATAGGTATTCTTGTTGGCATCTTCACAGATTGAGTGTGCTTGTCATTGATGGAAAGATCAGAGTATGCATTGATGGCACAAGAACAACAACGATGTTGGCAGAGTAATGTTGACAGGGTTACAGGCAGAGTGTGCATGGAAAACACAATAGTGAAGACATAGAAGAGAAAGCTTGGAAGAGATAGCACTTTGCGCTTTACAAAAGTGCAGACGAGGTTCAAATCATCAAGACTCGCAGAAGGATCAAACATCGAGGCCTTTGGCACTTAGAAATTCTTCCAAGTCGAGAGGAATGAAGCTCAGGAGGAGAAGCGACGTGGGTCATCGATCATGGATCGAGGAGCATTGTGGGCTATTAGATCAGATTCTAGTGACCAGAGGAAGTGCATATGAAGAGATTAGATCTTAGCCATTGATCTGAGTGTGTAGACCAACAACTGTTGGATCCAAAGCAAAGTGCATGAGACAAGTTGTGAAGTCATCAGAACCGTCCATGATCCAAAGGACATGTGGCGAAATATCATCATTTCGTTGAATGAAAGATCAAAGAAAGGAGGTGCTCTAACCCCTCGAACTCGCAATATGCAAATTCGAGAAATGAATTGAGTCATAGGATCTAGAGGACACATGGAGAAATATCATCATTTCACTAACTAAAAGGTCAAAAGAAGGAGGTGCTCTAACCCCTCGAACTCACAATATGTGAATTTGCGAAATGATCTGAGTCGTTTGATTCAGAGGACATGTGGTGAAAGATCATCATTTCACTGACTGAAAGGTCAAAGGAAGGAGGTGCTCTAACCCCTCAAACTCACAATATGCGAAGTCGCGAAATGACTTGAGCTGAAGGATCCAGAGGACATGTGGCAAAATGTCATCATTTCATTGAATGAAAGGTCAAAGGAAGGAGGTTCTCTAACCCCTCGAACTCGTGATATGCGAAGTTGTGAAATGACCTGAGCTGTTTGATCCAGATGACATGTGGCAGCAATTGAGAAGCTCGCAGATATCGTGAAATGTGAAATCCCGATGAGATCTGGATTTTTGAACCAAAGAGGGTTGTGGGCCGTTGATCTGTAGCAGGCTTCGAAGAATCGAGACTTGGAATAAGGGAGGTGCTCTAACCTTTGACATCGCGAAATGTGAAATCCTGAAATGAAGAAAGTGATCACAACCATTGCTCGAGGAAGAATTCTAGACCATTGATCTGGCACGATGAAGTTGATCTAAGTCGTTGATTGCAAGGGAATCGAGGACCATCGAACTAGTCTCTAGAAATTCGTTGATTCGGGGATCGAGAATTTGGATATAATAGGTGAGAAAATTCACAAAGTTCACAATGTCTCGAAGTGCAAAATAGCGAAGCGCCTATTGGCGTAGGCCTGTGGTCACATCAGTGGAAGAGAAGGGAAGTAGCTAGCGGTGCTAGGATCCATTTAAGAGTTTCACGAATCGGGAAAACCAAGGTGACTTACAGTTGATCACCCGAAATGCAAAATCATGAAATGACTTGGTTAGGCATGTGGTCACCACCGGTGGTCATGTGAAAGGAAGGGGCTTAGCCAGAAGAGCTAGCGCCCATTGTGTAGCTTTTCGCAGATAAGGAAAAAGGAGCCAAGAGCATGAGTGCGCAAAGGATCTCTGCGGATTTCCAAAAACCACTCATTGTTTCTACACAGAGAATTCGAAGAGGCTTCAGGGTGATAGAATGAGAAGACGAAGAGTCTTGACTGCCAGAGAGGCTAACGAATATCAGCATAATGGGAACTGATGATGATATCACAAGCAACAAAACTGCCAGAGAAGATGAAGAGTCTCGAGGTATCTGTCAGTGGTATGAAGACTCATCATAGACACGATTGATAGATGGAAAAGTGTCGAAGACTATAGCTTCCAGAGATGCCAAAGAGTCTCGTCATAACAACCATGAATGAAGAAAAAACTTAGTGTAATCACTATAGGGGACGAAGAGTTAGTTGTATGATCTAGCAGAGGACTTGGGATTATAAATATATGTAGAACATAGAAGAGGATGTTTCTACTACGGAGAGTGATTCATGAGGGTAAAAGAGGACTGTGTGCAACAACTAAAGGAGAGAGAAGAGGCGTAGAGAATAGAATAGAAATGTATATCTGAGAAAGAAAGAGAAGGTCGAGGTGTGCATGACAGAGACAAAGAAGAAGAATAGAAATATCGAAGGAGAATGTGAGCAGGAATTCACTAATGCAGGTAGAGCATATCAGTGCAACAATACAGTGATGAGACTGGTAAGATATAGATAAACATTGTATCACTATAATGAGTTTCAGTAAAAAAGTTTTTATATTTCAGGGTGGTAGGGAGGTGCTTGGGAGGATTGGTGTCCTCATAGTTTCAAGTGGGTGCTTGAAGAACAAAGAGTTGTAGATTCCATCTGGTTACAGCCAGAAAAAACTAGGGTGGCAGGGTGGTGCAAGAGAGAACTATCGTTCTCTGTTATATAGGTTGTTTCCTGTGTGACTGGAAGTTGGTGCTTCCATCTAGTTGGTGCTAGAACACTCAGGGAGTTGGTGCTTACTTCTAGTGGGTGCTAGAGAAACCAGAGAGTTGGTGCTCTCAGCAAGTTTCATCTTGCAAGACAGATGTGGTAGTCTCACAATGAGTTGGTGCTCATAAGAATGATAATGTAAGGAAAATAAAGATTACTTATCATATCAAGAAGAAGAGTTTTTTCCCTTTATGGGTTTCCTCGGGAAATATCTATCTCTGTGTATTTCATGTGTGTGATTGATGTTTAATATTCTGGTGCTTACT